>MU863959.1:25621-164324 GCA_033296885.1 Triangularia verruculosa | reverse complement strand
AATGGCTGTATTTCGTTGAGTTTTGATGTGTGGGTGGTGTTTGATGTGGTGGTGGGGGGGCATTTGCAGTACCAATTTTTTTGTCCACCGCGTGCTGGGGCACTTGCTCCAGGTGGGGCTGTGTGGGTGCACGGGCCACGTTGCCTTCGGGAGCGCAGGCCATGGTTGACATGGCAACACTTTGAGGCTGGAATTCAAAGCGGTCAAGCCCTTGAAAACATCGTTTTCCATATGAGCCCATCACCGCTGCTAACTACCGCATGCATCATCAGCGGCACTGAAGTGAATTAACGCTTCCCAGACCCGGCCATATACCCAGTCTACCCGCAGGTAAGAAAAGAAGGAGAGGGACCATCTTCAAGGTATGACTGGGACTAAATACCATTACACATTGCCACCCTCAACAAGTGTGAGCAGTGTGGTTTGTAGCCAACAAACCGGCCTGGCACTGGATATTGCTAGGCTAAGGACCTGAGCGATAAGCGGTTGGCATTGGGAATGCAGGGCCACGGTAAGCGACTGCTTGACGGCTTGATTCTTTCTGATATTGGTCAGTTTCGAACCTTCCGGATGTAAAGTTAAAAGTCAGTCTAAAATTTATTCGCATGTGAAGACAGTCCAGTTTTTAATGAATAAATTGTCAAACGTGCGGTTACTTGCGAGCGTTGTTGGTGACGTGGTTGTTGTGGGCAGAAAGTAAACTTGATGGGGGCAGTCTCGACTTTAAAGCTAAAAAACGTCTAAAACACATAAAGTCCAGGGCGTGCAAGCGTGTGTTAGCTACGTAGCCTATTTAAGAGATATTTAAATTAGCAAATATCTTTAAAACCTGAGTATCGGGGTTCCCGGGAGTATGCAAGTGTGGACCAACCTGATGCCATCAATGTTTGAGATGTTGGAGTCGACGAAGTGTTATCATAAACCCATTATTGCGGGAAAAGAATTAGGGACTCGGCATGGGCAGGGAGGAGGGGATGAAAGCTCTACTCAAACTGCAGGCAGTAACGGTGGAATGGTTTTCTTTGTTCATCTCAAGTTATCATAGGCAGCTGCCCTGTGAGCTGTGGCAGTTGTGGGAGGCTTTAACACCACAACTTGCTGGTCATATCTCGTCAATGATAGATCTTTTTTTCAACTAGCAGTACCTGCTTGTGCAGTCAAAAACTTGGTGTATTTCAGGAACATCTCTTCAGCTGCCAAGTCGAAGGTTCCCCAACTTGTCGAAGCTTGGAGCTGGCCTGGTCGATCCCCCCGCATTGGCTATCACAGCCCCAACATTGAACCGAGGCTCGTTGCACTGTTCCCCTGTTACCCCGGGTTTTGTGGCTGCACAACATGATCGAACTGGGAATGGTGTCTGCTGTGACATCTGCCCCGCTTCTCGGATATATGTTGACATCTAGGACTTAGATGTATTGAGTTAGTATCTCTATCTGGGTTCTCCCAATCTTTTGAGTATACGGCACATCCTTCTTTTCGCCGTCTGTTCACAGCCATCCGCCAATTATGGGTAGCATCGTTGAGAAGACCAGCGCCGGCACCATCTACAAGGCTGCCACCAACGCCGAACACCCTGAGCTCGACCTGCTCACCTTTCTCTTTGGTTTGCCACCCCCTATGGCAACAACGATTTAGTCAAGCTAACTTGATCTGCAGAATCACCACATACACTTGCCGAAGAAACGTCGATTCTTCATGCTGACGCTGCTTCCCCAGACAACAACCACGTCACTAAATCCCAGCTGCGCACACTCGTCAAGTCCACCGCCTCCATTCTTCGGCATGAATACGGAATTGGTGCCTCTGGACTCAACAAAGATGTCGTCCTCGCCATTTCTACCGGCCACTACCTCCTTCCTTCCCTCTTCTACTCCACCATCGCAGCAGGCGGTATCTTCTCCGCCTCCAACCCCGGTTCAACTCCCAAAGAACTCGCCGCACAGATCAAGCAAGTAGGCGTTAAAGTCGTCCTTTGCAACGCTGACACCAAAGCTACGGCAATCGCTGCAGCCAAGCTTACTGGCCTCCCGCCTCAAAGCGTGGTGGTTTATTCCTCCCAGCCAGGTAGAAAGCTTCTCTTAACCCCGGCTCCATCCTCTGTCCCCCTAAGTCCATCTGGTGAGCTCTCCTGGACCAAAATAACCTCCCGCCGCCAGCTTGACGACTCCATTATTTGTCTGCTCTTCTCCTCCGGCACCACCGGTCCTCCCAAAGCATGTTTGTTATCACATACCAACATAGTTGCCGAGGCAGCCCTTGTCCTCGACCCAAACAGGGACTACTACACCAAGCTCGGACTGCCCCATGTCTACCGCACCGTAGCCCACTTGCCAGCCGCGCATATCGCTGGTATCCAGGGCTACTTCGTGAACCCGTTCTACCTCGGTGGAGCAGTCTACTGGATGAGAGTGTTTGACTTCCCCTTGTTCCTGCAATATACTGCCAAGTACAAGGTCACGCAATTCTTCTCTGTCCCCCCGGTGTTCCTGTTGATCGCCAAGTCCCCGCTAGTGACTGATCAGTTCGCCACTGTCGAGCACGCGGTGTCTGGTGCGGCGCCAATGGGCAAGGAACTGCAGCGTGCCGCGAAGGCTAAGCTTGGGGGAGGAAGACTGAAGAAGCCGAGATTGATGCAGACATGGGGGCTGTCAGAGACGACCGGGAGCGTGACTATCCTGCCGTTCGGTAGTGAATTTGAGGATGACGAATCTGGGAGTGTGTCCGCGCTTGTTGCTGGGATCGAGGCAAGGATTGTTGGGGAGGATGGCAAGGATGTCGAGGTTGGCGAGGAGGGCGAGATCTGGGTTCGGGGACCGATGATTACGAAGGGATACTGGAATAATGAGCAGGCCAACAGAGAAGGATTCGCTGACGGTGGCGTGGGGAGGGAGAGATGGTTCAAGACGGGTGATATAGCGGTGTACAAGGGGGGTTTGTTTTACATTGTCGATCGCAAAAAGGTAAGGTACAGTTTTTTATGAAAATAAAGTTAGAAAGTGATGAATGCTGACATTCTGGATAGGAACTTATCAAGTACAAAGGGAATCAGGTCGCCCCTGCGGAGCTGGAGGCACTGCTGATCAGCCACCCTGAAATTCTGGACGCGGCGGTGATTGGTGTCGACGACGAGAACGAAGGAATAGAGGTGCCGAGGGCGTATGTGGTAGTTGCGGATCAGAAGGGTATAACTGGCAAGGAGATACAAGATTGGGTTGCGAAGCAGGTATCCAACCATAAGAAGTTGAGGGGCGGGGTGGTGTTTTTGACGGCCATCCAAAAGAGCCCATCAGGCAAAATTCTCAGGAAGGATTTGAGAGCGTTGGCGAAGAAGCGGCAGCAGGGGGGAAGTAAGCTGTAGTCCTCAACCTCGATATGTTTAAGCGTGGTATAGGCAGTTTAACACTTAACAAGTGGGGAGACAAATGTTGAGACTTTAAGCACGATCCTCGATGACTATTGGTCGCCATACAAGACACTTGCACGATACTGCTGCCTAGCCACGTGGCAGTGCAAATTCCCCCTCTGAAGTCTTCCACGGTGATTGAGTTTTTGTGCTTTTACTTCCTTAGTCTTATATCAACTATCAGTTGCGCAGCTGAATCTAAGTCGGAAGATATGGCTGAACAATGTTTACGTGATTGCTTTGCAGAGCCTGATGACCTGCAGCCAAATCCCGACATTGGAGGGAAAGGGGTAAGTGGTGCTATATTTCAATTGAGCGGGGGACTTATGTCGGGTTTCGACGGAAGCATCATGCTAACACTGACCAAAAAAGGTGCTTACTGGTTTTCTCGGGACAGCATGGCTTGTCGTTAGTCTCGTCATCTTACACTACCTCTTCGCTTTCGATCCTTCGAAGACGTTTAGGAAGGTCAGTAACTGTAGCAAGTCCCTCGTCTATTGTGGGCTCAATGCTGACTAGTAATTCCTAAAGGTCATGCTAAGCATGTGCGACGTACAACTGCTGACTGGCTTGGGCATTTTACTAAGTGCTTACCTGAGGGTTTCCTGCTATGTATCAGCCTATCACTGGCAGCTCGTCGTTTATCTAGCTTGGCTTTCCAACCTAACCCATGTTGCCTGCCTGACGGTGCTCAGAGTCTACCTGGATCACCACCCGCGAGAGCGAAACATACGATTATTTTGTATGACGCTCCTATGGCTGGGTCTTTTCCCAGCCTTAGTACCAACCCTCTTCTTCAACTGGGGCCACAACGAACCAACTGCGGCTTATCCGGCATCAGACACAAAATGTTTCTTTAATCTCAAAACAGGGCGCGCGTTATGGCAAAGAAATCTTTCTGGCGATGATAAGCTTGCCGGTACAAAATCGTTCGAGTCAGCGATAATCTCAATCCTTCTGTTGTTTTTTGGGTACTTCACACGGTCCATGAAATTGGTGCAGCCCTGGTCCAACAGGCTTCGGGCCAGAATCCGCAACCATATCAGTCGCCCTTTTTTGAAGCAACTGAAGAAGCATATAACAGCTAAGACTGGAGAGGGAATCCGGCCACGACATCGGCTCAGGGGAAACTGGCCTTTTGGGACAGTAGCACTAATGGAAGCGACCTACTTGATGACCAAGCATTACACTGACCTATTCACGTCAGAAATATCCGACGTAAGTACTACATTCTATTGCCCTTCAGGTATCGCCCACTAATTAATATCTAACTCTGTATAGGTGTACTGGCTCATTGTATCTGCGGCATGGTGTACATGGCGGCTTTTTGACGCAAGATCTTCAGTTGACGTCGAAGATAACGACTGGGGATTCGGTCAAATCCTTCCTGTATTTCTTCTGCTAGGGCCGATTTTCGTGATAATCCAGGCAGTAATGTTCCCAGATGATGTGGCCGAGGAAGCATGCGGCGACAGCAACCCCCACTCACCGAACGGCGTATCAAATGTTCCGATACAACACAGCGGTGAGCCAATGGAACACACTGGGTGAGCTTATATGAAACTGACGCTAACTATGGGTTTTAAGGAGTAGAATTTGCCCATGGCTCCGCGCACGGAACCTTGCAGTCCACCGATCGAAGTGAAGGCACTGCCAGCATACCACTCGAAGAACTGCGATCTGGCTCACATCGCCATGTCCCATATCAAGAGCAAGCCGGCACATCTTTAGCGCCTTCCACCCCAATTGCTGCAAGCACTCCAAGTCCGCCAGATGCGCGACATCTGCATGAAGTCAATAACGCCGAATATATAGATATAGCCGATTCAATTAGGCCACGCGCTGTGCCACACGCTGTGCCCGTCCTCGACGAGACAGATATTATGGTCGTCCTCGATAGTTGCTATCGAGACAAGAGTCGGACCGCAGCTACTGCTTGTCTTACGGGTTCTCAAGTGATAATCGTGACAATCTCGATCTTCTTGGATAGGTCATATGAAATCAGCATCACAGGTTGGATGGGATTCTATTTTAAGGTCGTATTCGTTGTTCAACCCTTCCAGTGTTTCTGCTTCATACTAACGGGCATGATCCCGGATAGGACATCTCGTGAGACCACTGGGCAGTACTCAAGGCCACTTTCAGTATATTTCGTTAGAAGCTTCTGCTTTTGGCTTATTTGCACGGCCGGCTTTATAACTGTTGTTCTTTTCTTCTCTCAATGGTGGTGGCTGGCACTACAAGCGGTGTTACCGGCTGTATTATATCTTTTGATGTTCCCTCACCGGCAATGGGAAATTGGTGAAAGATATGGTTATGAGGCTTGATTGCCTAGCTAAGAGTACTTGACACAGATACGATGATGGCTGAATATATGCTCAGTGACCTCCTGACACCCCTGAATACCCCTGAGACCCAGGTACCATTACATGCCTGTTATGGGGCCATGACCCTGTTCTTTAGCAGAAATTACAGTTTTAGCATAGTTAGGTAGGTACTATTGCCTTTGAGTAGAAACGGGTAGTAAGCAACACTAAATACCTCTAGACTACTGCTTACTCGTAGGGCATGTTTCTTTATCGCTATGCTAATATGAATCGGATGGGGGTTTGGGTCAGGTTCGGCTTATTTTCCAACTGCCCATGATTTATAAGAGAGCTTCATGATTGAAAACATCATTATAGCTGGGATCGAAAGGTAATTCTATAGTTAGAAGGATGTATGTAACCTTAAATTGCATGGGAAATGTTGGTGACAGGAGCAAATAGAACGAGTCGATCAATATCTAAGGTACCTGACTTATAGGGCCTTAGCAAAGTATTCGACGTGGACATGATATTCAATATAGCTATAAGATTAGCAGTAGCCACAATACCTAGTTCAGTGGCCTTAGGGACTTCCCACTGCGGTACTTAGATGGATACACTTTCCCCCTCTTTAAGTTGCGGGTAGATAGATGATCCTACTTAGATACCTAGGTACCTGATTTGCACTTTCTTCGCCGCTCTTCACCGGTTTACGCCCATGTCGAGGGTCAGCTCTCTCAAACGCTCGTTGGAACCTTGAACGAGAAAATTCTTTTGTTTGGGTGCGGTGGTATCCTTAACAGATCATACGGAAGAAGTAAAGTGTCACCTGAAACACACGTCAGGATTACAAATTGGTGACGGAAGATTCTTCTGCACCAGGATTTGGATGAGATTGATGTTGAGGACCACGGGAGTTTCAGGAGGCTGGGTCATGCCCGCCTACCTGTAGATAAGGTAGGTACCTAGGAAGAGTGCAATCTCGCCATGGTAATACTGGACAGTAGTCGAAATATCCTTCGCTTTCCAGCCCAACCTAGACAATGACAAACTCAATCTCGTTTGCGCCCGGAATCACCAAAGTAGGCATGTTCTTTTCATTTTCCCGCAGAATGACCCTTCCACACTCCCACGAAGGTAACATGACTGTTGTCTGGGCCTTCTCATGTTCCTCATAGCCACCCCAGTTCCACCAGTCCATGGTCGCGCCGGTGAAAGAAAACCGAAATCTATCCCCAGGAACCGTGTCATCTGGCAAATAGGTCTCAGACTCCCACTGCAGAGTTTCATGGTACGTCTTTGTTTCTCCAGGCCGCAGGCTGGTGAAATCGCGCGTCAGATATTCATGTTTTGTGACTGGAACCTCCATGTCGGGTCCATCCCAGTCCACACCAGCAGCACATGCCTCAATGTACATGTCACAGGCCTCCCAGAGCTCATCTCTTTGTCGCAGCGCGCTGTTCCGGTCGTCTTCAGTGTTAGGACTGGCCCGACGACGAAACAGCCAAAACCCTTCACGCGGCGGGTTATTTCCAAGTGGGTCTATCATGGATGGAATCAGCCATGAGCGGAAGATGATGGGCCGGTCGGTGGTGGTTTTGGTGCCATCCTCGGCGAGTACCTCTCCGGTGTAGGTAACCTTGATCGTCACACCAAATTTTGCTCTTAGGGGGATCGCTTCTGGTGCCTCCAGCTGGACCGTCAAGATGGGGGCTCCGGGACTAAACAAGAGACATGTTAGCGAGGAAATAATCTGGAGGCTAGTGGCTGCAAATGAACATTACGTTAGGTCCTCGGGCCCGAAAGGCGTCACTGCATGATGCGTAGTTCCCATGCTGCCGGCTTGTTGTTGATGATCAAGGTAAGGTAGGTATCTCAGGTAGCTTTGGCAAGGACACATGTTGAAGCAGTGTTTGCGGGGTTCAACAGTCGGATGGAACTTGTGTATCGCCTGAGCGATAAATTCCCAAGCCCCACTGCCAAGGATTCATGCAGCTGAGAGTGGAAGGAGACACTCAAAGCGGCAAAGAATTCATATGATAAGCAACTGGGGCTGGTGGTCCGTTTTGTGACCAGTAAAGCTTCCTGATTATTGTTTACCAGATAGACATCACCTGGTAGGTTTATGACCTTACGGCACTATCAAATCTGCCAGCGTGTTTTTAAAGGTGAGCGTGACGTTGGGGGTATATCAGATCGAAAGCTTGGATATCCCCCAGAGGGCCCGTGCCGCTCCAAGGCGAGAAATCACAGTCTATAAAGGCGCTCTGATCCTCACTGTGTTACCTCTCAACCTAACTTCCCGCACCTAGCCAAAATTGACCTGGTCACTTCATGAATATTCTTCAATGCCGCAGTGGTTGATTTCATCATGGATCGTCGATCCAAGGGAAGGACGAAACTTGGGATATGCAAAGGTATTCTTAGTAACGACAGATCATTAACGCAAAAGCTTCCTATACACTGCTCGTGTCCTGACCATATACGTTGGGCAAATGTTAACTAAAGACCTACTTTACTTAGAATTTAGCTCGACCATACTTATACCGCATGTGCAACATCAACAAGTATGATGAGGTTGGATGCCCCCGAAAGGTTTTTGAGAATCAGGTACGCGTGGAATTATGCAAATGGTCTCAACGAACGAGTCCGGGGGTCCATCACCTACTATCGCGACGTGCACCGCTTTCCACGAAGACCAACAGATGTGCAATATACTCGCAGAGCGGGTAGGTTGTTGTCAGCCATGAATTCCTTTGTATCGAGTTGCGTCTCTAACAGTCGGGTACGTTAGTCCGACGATGGAATTCATCCTCGCTGGGGAAGAAGAAGGAGGTCTCCAGAGTGAGACTGGTCACGTACCTGAACCATGTCATATTCGTCGCCAGGCACCTCGACTATTTCGGGAGGTACAACAATGTGAAGGAAGTGTACCGCCCGGCGGTGGAGAGACTTGTGGACAGAGTCGAGGAGGCCGTGTCTGAGGTGAAGAGGTCCGTGGATGTGACCAACGACCAATAGCTAGCAGTTCCCTGGAAATACGGACCACAGGGCATTGACTTGGAAGGATGGGACTGCCGCATGGGCTGCAAATTTAACATCATGGAATATCCGTTGTACCTGGATAGACCGGAAATGAACCAGCGGGGCGGCTGGAGTTACTTCTATAAAAGAGCTGAGGAGTTACAACGCGAGGATACCGATTTGTCATGGCTCGGGAACTACCACAAATTTTTTATTCCGGTATGGAAGCCTTCCTTGTTAGGATTCAGGAAGAACAAGCAACGGCGGCCTTCACTACTGAATAATGGATATACCCGCATGTAGAATGCCATTGGTGTTCAGTCGGCAAGTGATGGGAGGCTGCAAGGCTGGTTCACAGGCAATCAGGGGTAGACAAAACAAATGCACGTTGTTGGCCGGGGGATAGAAAGGGGCGAAGTGGGGTCGAAATTTGACACTGATCTGCCTATAACTCAAAAAAGAGCCTTCTCCTTGTTCTGAGCAGCCTTTGTGACCTTGATGACACGCATATCGTGCAGGTCAATACTGAAAGAAACACTGGCCCCATTTCCGGTCTGACCCGTGTACATCTCTTTCCACGCATAGGCTCCGGAGCCCCCCAGACCTGGGACATCCTTGAAGTTGACGCTGTATGTGCCTGCCGAGGTCCCTGCGCAAAGCCCAATGACCACACCGTCCGAGAGCGGGCCTGCCCAATACGGGTAAATCTTCCCACCTACTGGTGCTGCCGCGCCCGGTGGCCGGAAGGTTGTTGCCGCCTTGCCGAGGGAATCCTGGTTGATGTCAATCAAGCCTTTGTTCCTGACAATGGTGAGGGTTGAGTTGGAGATTTTGTCGAGATCCAAACCCAACACGAGCGGGGACTTGGTGATGGCCCAGAGGCCAAAATGCAACCTCTCCTGGTTTACGTTGAGCTTGGATGATCCAAGATACAGCATGTCTAGATCATTGAAGCCGCCTGGACCACTGTACTGATGGATGCCGGCAGCCGCGCTGCCGATCCGCTCAACGCTGGCCCAGTCACCCCAATTGTCCACGCTCATTCTAGTAAGTTCTTTGTGTTAGCTGCAAGGCAGTGGGCTGGCACAGGCTGGGGGGCGTACCTCCATGAGTGGCCATACGAAGCACCCCACGTCCAGACTTCGTCGCGGCCCCAGTTGCAAAGGTTGAAATGAAGCTTTTTGGTATTCTGTACGCCGAGTATGGCGTCTCTCATCGGCGCATACCATGTCTTGGTGGTGCCGGCCGGGCTGGTGCATGTTTGGGGCCGAGGATTTTGACGGCACGGCGTATAGCAGTTGTCGTACTTCCTGCCCGTGGATTCGCAGTTGTAAGCATATCAGACTTATCAAGTAACAGATTTCTTGAAACAGTCTTTGTGAGCCTTACCAAAAGTCAACTCCCCAGCTTACCAGCTGAGCGACGTCACTTCTTTCGTGTCCCTCGTTTCCTGGATATCCAGCGCACGTCTTGTCACCAGCACAGCCGTACAATCCGAACTTGAGTCCCATACTATGGATTCTGTCGGTCACGGCTTTGATGCCGTTGGGCCATTTCGCTGGATCGGGCACCAGCCTTCCAGCGCTGTCACGGCTCTTTGTTGACCAGCAGTCGTCAATGTTGATGTCTGTTACATATCAGTGGTGGCCAAGGAGGATCTATGAGGCATGACTCACATTCATAGCCCAGATCTCTGAGTCCGAGGGAAATGAACTTGTCCGCCGTGGCGAGAGCATATTTGGCTGATGCCGCGTCACATTGCGCTACATTCTGGGAATAGGGTCAGCCTGCACCTGTGACGAACGAAACAACAAGACTCGTAACATACCCAGCTACTCCAACCCATGTGAGGTTTCAATCCAATTCCATTGTCCAAACCCGATACCACTTGGGGTATGGTAAGTGCGACGAGAACAGTCTGCCAGGAGTTCATGATGGAGTATTAGGGTGCTCGGTTTCAATGCTCAAAGTCTAAAACATCTTGGAATGATGGGTAAGTGATATTTAACCTTTATATGCTCTTTGAGATCATCTTAGAAACCGCCGGTAAGATTTCTTCCGGTACTGGAGCTAACCTACCTCCGTAGGTCCACTAATGACGTGCAACCAGTGTCATGACTGTTACCTGAATCAGTTTGAACCGGCCCTACTCGTCTGCTCTACAAGCAAAAGAAAGTAATATCCGGACGGACTACGGCCTCCAATCGGATGTGTGGGGCCGAACCTGCAGGACACCTGAATGAAGCGCTCCAATGGGTTGTGATGCACATCAGCTCTAGTTCCGTACAGACGGTCGATCCACGGCGTTGAATGTCGTATCGTCCTCGGATCCGAACCTAGGTAAGTAACATGAGGATCAATATTTCCGGCGGGCGCTTCGCGTTCATGAAGGGCATTGCTACGCAATGTTTCGAAAGCTTTGGTCGAATATCAGGCACTCAAAGGGTTCACGTAAAGTTTGTGAATAAAGACGAAACTAAGTTTTATTCGCAAACAATCTTTGTGCTTGAATAATGTCCACCAACATATAACTTTGTTCAAATCTTATGCCTAACCTAGGTAGCAAGCAGCCGATACGTCACAGACCAAAGAACTTCATATCCTCATTCCCATGCACTGGCACACCATGGCCCACCCCTTTTGCAAACACCCCAGTCAGCCTCTCGCCAAACACCTGTGTAGTATACCCTCTCTCGGGTGTGTCTGCTCTCTCCTGAACTGGCCTGCCCGGATATCCAAACACTGTCGTCCACTGGGTAATAGAATAGTTGTAGTTTGCCGGCGCAATGGTGGTATCCACACTCCCATGATAGATTTGCACCCGCGGTCTCGTGCTATTGTACCCCGGGTAC
This sequence comes from Triangularia verruculosa, assembly GCA_033296885.1. Lineage (NCBI taxonomy): Eukaryota > Fungi > Ascomycota > Sordariomycetes > Sordariales > Podosporaceae > Triangularia > Triangularia verruculosa. The sequence goes on along the minus strand of MU863959.1, from coordinate 152,739 downwards.
GCGTCGTACACGTAGTTTGCCCACTGCTCTGGAGTAAGTGTCATACGACCACCTGAGCAGTTGCTGTTCCAGCCAGCGACGGAGTCAGTGAAGAAGCAACCGGCTGCCACGCCAGAGTAATTGATCACTGCGGCGAAAAGATCGGGATACGCCGCTGCTAGTATGCTCTGGTCATCTTTGTAAGTCCAACGTCCTAGTCAGGTGGGAAGAGGAAGCGGGAACATACAGCCATCATACCACCCGAAGACTCCCCAATAACATACACCCTTGCCCGATCAGCCTTATACCTGTCAATCGCATACCGCACCATGTTGGCTATCGCATGGCTGTCCGACCCGCCATCTCGCCGCAGCGTAGCCCGAGAGGACACATCCCAGCAGCCGCCCGAGTTCGGTGAACTTGGATACACGACCAGGAATTTCTTTTCGTCGGCAAGACGCTTGTAGGGACTCCCGTTGTAGTAGCCTTGCCCCGTTCCTGTGCAATAGTGCACGCCGACTACGATGGCTGGATTAGGGGGGAGATTGGCCGGAGTGTAGACGAACATCTTGGCTTTGCTGAGCTGGGAGCCGAAGTTGGTTATCTCCTGCAACTGAGCGCAAGCTTCGCGTATGGAGAGACATGATAGCAGAAAATGGAAGGGCTTCATTTTGATTTGAATGGGTGTAGATAGTTGGGAAAACGAGGTACACTGTTGATGTCAGCTGAGACTTGTAGGATGAATGACATTGAACTGTGTAAACGCGTTGCGCTAAACTGGGCATGTTGAGAAGCTTTATTGGACTGGAAGGGTTACGTTTACCCGAACACTGTACTTGATTTTGTCGTTCAGGAATTGATGATTGGCGCGCTTGGAAACATATTTATCCAGAATGTCGCCTACTAGACCTAGTTACCCGGTTCCCACAGTGCCGATCAGCAACTCCTCTTTCACTACGCACTCCCCCACAGCAAATACCACACCTCTTCCCTCTCCTACTGGCCCTTCTTTCCATCTCTAGCCCTGGCAATCCTTTCATCTCTCTCCCACATCAAAACCGTTGCCAGAGCCACCGGACCCCCAACTAGAAGCCACCCAACGATCTTCTCAATCCCGATTCCACCACCGTTCCTAGCAGCAGCCCTGTAATTATACCCAGCCCAAACCAGAATCGCGAGAGTAGGGCTCCCGATATCATAATGCAGAAAGTGTTTCGTCAACCCCGGCAACCAACTCAACTCGGCTTTGTTGTCCCCGCCTAGCGCTGCCACGTTGACTGGATCAACCACAGGCGGGTTCCAAACCGCGTAAGGCACAAACACGTTACTGAATGTCGTTTCGGTGATCATGTCCCTCAGCCAGACCGGGCCAAACGCCATGGAGGCGGGTGTTAGTGACACCAGCAAGACAGGGAGATGAACCAAGACCGCGGTAAAAATGACAAAACGGTAGTGGTTGGCGAGGGACTTCCCAATCCCGTTTGCCTGTTTGCTGCTGTCTGAACGAGGGGAGCAAGCAAAATTGAGACCGCGTTGGATAAGGAACTGCAGGATGGGAAAGATCTGCCATAGTGCAGCCATGTCGTAATGAAATTTACCGGGGATAATTGATGGCGTGGGCAACGACATCAATACCATGGGCATGATATACGCCAGCGTCATGCTCAACGGGAGATGTCTGACCTCCCCATCTGGAACCGAAGCATCGTCTGTTGCTGGGGATGTCGTGAATAAATGAACGATGAGATACGAACAAGCGCCCAGGAGGTAGCTGAAAATCTGGACGAGAATGCCAAAAGTGTTTGTCCTATGCAACTCCCCGCATCAAATTGCTGCTCTCAACCACAAAAGGTCGCGTTGGGAGTTGTGAAACTTACCAGCTGATGACTCTCCCTCGGTTTGCTCTGCGATGCGCCTCGACGCTGACCAAAGCCCAACCGGAGAAGAACATGCCCATGGTCCAGAGATACGCCAGATCGACGTCCCACTTCCGTTCGCCGTTGATGAGACCGCTGAAAAAGCCGATGAGGTTGGCCAACTGGGTGTCAATCGCCTTGTTACCGGTGTATCGCGGGTCAAAAGGTGGTCCACCTGGCACGTAAGCTCCGTTGTCCAAATTTGCAGAGGTGGCGGTCAATATGGCAAAGAAGCCCGTCTCAAAACCGTTGACCATTGTTCCGTAGATACCCAGCGCAAGGAGGGGGAGAATGAGGAACATCGGAAGTATTCTTGAGGGGTTGTGATTGTTGTTGGCCATGTTGGGCGCTTGCTGCTGGTGGCCCGTGGGAATGGTTTGCTAGGTGTTCGGGGTGTGTGAAAGGGAATCAAGGATTGGACGGTGACAACGTTGAAACAATAACGAATCTAAGATTTCGGGGAGCAACGTTATTTTTATAATGCTGATGAATGATGAACTAAAAGCTGAGGTGAGCAACTGTTGATGATGGGATGTGGCACAGCAGCAAAAGCTTTCCTGCAGGCCACCCTGGCCATTTCTTGGCGCAGCTCCTCCAACATAACCCCCAAAGAAGCGGAGCTGAAGAGGATCAAGGTTCCAACCAGTTGTCATTTGGACTTGGATCTAGTCTGAAGCCGCCGAGTGGTAGATGTTTTGCACCAACTACCAGATCCTGGCATCAACAGCAACACAACCTTGTTCGGTAAGCTTCCTGTGAGATTGCAGCTGTCCCCAATGCCAGGTCCCCAACTTGTATCCATTCAAACCAGCTAAAGGGCTAATTGATGGTGACCATGGAGTAGCCCTCCTTCACTCAAGCGTAGTTCTGTGTCGATGTCTGATAAACTTTGAGCTTCAAAGTGCCGTGCTGTAGTCCAGCCGTACAGACGAACCCCTAGATAGACTTCATCGCATATCCCGACCTCGTCATCCGGCCCGGCTTGCGACGCCAGAAAGGCGGCAGGATTAATAACATGCTCGGGATGGCAGACTACTTGATGAGTGGCAGTTTCGGAAGCTGAGCTCATGCCTTCAGAACCAGACGCCGGAACAACAGTAAAAGTACGTCTCAGTATGTTGGCGAGTTGTGGGAGCCTCCAGCGTACGACCTTGAAATGTTCGAGGGGCAAATTAAACAGCGCGTAGCCGTTGATAAGATAACACAAGTTTCGGTTCTCATGGATGTACGCGTTCAGCTGTGCTGCCAAGCTGCGACAGAACCGTGTCGGCGGGTTGCAAGCCAAATACCGTGACGAGCTGCAACAACCTTGTATGCCCTGATTGACATCCGCTCCGAGAGAGATGAGCTCGGTAAGGAGACCTAGAAGATGTTGCGTTCTGTGCTGTCGAGCAGGCGCAAGTGCAGGCGCCAACAAAAACTGTTTTACGGCTTCCTCGAAAATGTCAAACAGCAGTTGATGAGGTGGTGTTTCTAGTCCGATGGAGCGAACAGCAAGTGTCTCCATGTGCAACTGCTGGCGATATCCCGATTCAAACTCGCTGGTTCTGGCAGCCCAGGGACCTGAGTTGGGTTGTTTGCACTGCTTGATGATTGGGAGCACCGAAAAGATCGCGGCATCTTTTATTGAGCTCGGAGGTGTGTTTGCCAGAATCTCCTTGACAATCTTGTCATGGCGGTGCCAAATGGCCTGTAAATAAGAGAAACAACATGTCAGCATTCATTCCTCAAATGAGAAAGATGTTGGGGGACAAGTCAAGCGTAACCCACCTGTTCAAATGCAGAGGAACCAGTGCAATGATGCTGTGACTGGGAGCCCATCTGTTGTTTGAACAATGCCATGCAAGAGCCTGCAAGAAGTTCGGGATAAGGCAACTTCATATCCCATACCCTACCTCCTTTGCCGGCGGAATTTGGACTGCGGGTAGACAGGTAAGGGTCAGCACCATGGGAGGTGGCAAGTTTAATAGCCCTAATGGTAGGCGGCGTCTGGTGGCGAACTAGTAGCATGAAAGGTGTATTTTCGGGGAATGTATCGACGGCATTGAAGTCCCAATCGTCGCTTAGATTCAGGAGCTCGGTCAATAAGCTGAAGTTATGACAATATGGTACCAATCTGTCGCATACAAGATGGAGCAATCGTTCGTTCCCTAGAAAGGGTATCATGCCTTTGCCTAGGTCCTTGACTCTACCGGCGAAACGACGTAACCTTTCGGGGAAGTGTCGATTTGTCGGATGGAGAATTGCCGCCACCAGGATTGCAGAGGGGGAGATTACTCCAGATGTAGTTGGGATGCCCAATCCATGGCCGTCGCAGAAAGACAACAATGCTTCCAACTGTGCTTCATTGCCATGATCAACGATTGAATCCATCCAACTTACACCAGAGGCATTATCATCAGTTACTTTGGGGGCTGGCTGCAGAGTCATCGTGTCAGTGAATGCAAAATTGAGCCTGGCAGCAAGTTTGCCGAGTCCTCGGCAGATGTCTGCAGAGAGAGAGCAAGGGTTTCTCAACGCCGTGGCCGTCGCATGGCGCCAAACCTCCACCGTGATGCTGGTTCTAGTGAGTTTCTCCATCAACAGATCAAACAGTCGTTGAAAGTGCTCCCTCATCTCCGAAGATATGGCGGCGGCACCTAGCCTTCCCACAGCCAGGCATAGAAGCGAATAACAACGTGGCTGGCGGCAGCCTGTGGGAATATCAAACCTGTACCTTGACTTTCTTTCGCGCAGTCCTGATTCGAGCAAGAGGCCCAAGATTTCCAGGTTGGGCTTCGTGCTTTGCAGCGTTTCATCTCTCCTGGAAAAGAATTGCAGGGCTAATGATCGAAAGGAGTATACCTCCAGTGGCATCAAGTCCTGCTGTGGGCCTGTTTGGATGACGGTGCGAAGCGTTAAAATGTCCTCGCTTATAATTGCCCACTGCAAAGACGTAAAAGTAGCTTTGACGGGGAGCAAGATGTCCAGCTCGCGACGCGGGATCCGGCCGAGAGGGAAATGTACGAGTGAGGACTCGCCCAACGGAGAACTGGGGTTCAGGGTATGGAGAAGTTTCCCCACTAGCTTAGCTCGCCAGATGTGCCAATGCCTGACATCCCGTGGTTGTGTGATCCAGCCCCCGTAACACATATAGGGAGTCGACTCGGAGGAGCCCCGGATCTGGTCGTCCCACTCGCTGTCGTATCCCCAACCATAGAAATGAGGCCAGAACTCCTGGTACTGTTGGGTCCAGGAGTCATCATACTGCGCCCGGCTCATCAAGCATTCGCGTGTCAGATCGGCGGGCAAGGCAACAGGCGAGGTCTCTAACAGGGCACATGCTGTTGCCCAATTGCGACAACTTATCGCCAACACTGCGGCATTGTGACAGCTCTCTCCCTTCGATTGCCGACTCCTAGCCTGGATCACTGGGTTCTGCATAATCAAGTTGGCAATGGCACGTACTGCATCATGATCGCCGCATTTCACCAGGGGGGACAGACAGCTTGGCCAGTACGTCCTGTTTTGTTCCTCCTCCACTCGGTCTGGAAGCTGACGAAGTAGAAAATCAACAAGAACCACATCGCCGTGAGCCATAGCAGAGTGCAAAACGTTGGGATAATAGATGCCGGAGGATACCTGGAAAACACTGGGGAACGGCGCATTTCTTTGGAGAAGTAGCAAAGCCGTGCTTGAATGGCTGCTGCAAATGGCGCGACGAAGGGGATTCATTTTCTGGTAGTTATCCTGGCGCATACCTGAATACATGCACAGGCAATACCAATGCCTGGGGTTGGATATGGTTCTGCTGCTGGTTGCCGCAGCATCTGCACCCGCATCAAGGAGGAGGGAAACAATGTCGTCGTATCCCCTGGAACACGCAAGCTCCAAAGGCCATTTCACGGCGCGCTCCCGTGGAGGATGTCGGAAGGCCACTGGCTCCAGGCAAATGTAGGCCTCCCGGTTGACTAGGTCGCGTTTGACCTCTGGGGTGCCGGCATGGCGCAGAGTGGCCTGGAGAACATCGATCCTCTTGTTTTGGACCGCCCAGCGTATCGCGTAGACGCTGCCGCAGCAGTGGAAGAGCGCTGGCTTGAAAATATCACGACAACGTCTATTCAGGAGAGTAAGCGCAGCAACATTCGAGAAGTAGTCGATGCCGGTAAGACATCTTGAGTCGGTGCATAATCTGCCTGGTGCATCTCGGATACCGTCGATGTTCTCATACACCATCCACAGCAGTTCGTTTGGTAGCCTATTGAAGCCCACCATATTGTCGACTATCGCTGCTGTTGACTAGGTGTTGCTTTGCGGTCTGGCTGTGGATATTTCGTCGATGGTGTGGTGATCGGGTGATAGTTTTCGGGGGTCGTGTACAACGCGAAGGTTGTGATTAAAGAGAGAAAGAAGGAACAGGAAAAGAAAAAGAAATTGGGAAAAAACCTTTAATCAGTCAAGCTTTCAGACTTATCATGCCGCACTCCCCACTCCCTGTTCGAGTGGTTCGAGTTCTCGAGATCAGCCATGGCGTCCGCCTTTGGAGCCTATTCCATGATAAGAATGTGCGCGGCATTCTGGACGATTTTAAAATAACACGATGAGTTCCTGAAATAATACACTGGCGGTATCCTTCAGCACAAGGAATATGTTCTCGTTTTGATGTGTAAAACCGTCAAACAGCCGCCTGCCTAGCTGGTCACCTATGAGCGAGAGAAATCGTGATGGGAATCTGATCGATAAGACAGGATTTCGACCGACTGCTCGGATTGGTGGAGCTGTCACGTGCTGGTAGCCTGGGCAGTTACGTAATCTCTTGTAGGTGCTCTGTGCTCGCAATGAACTGGCACGGTGGGCGGGACCCCTGCACTATAGTGGTCCTGTTACTGACCTGATGGAAGCTCAGCCAGCTCTCAATGCTCTTCAATGCGTCGTCATCTTTCCCCTTGCCCGCCAGACGCACCGTCCATCATCACGAGCTACAAAAGATACACAATCTTCGATACACTGCGCAGGCCGCTGACAACTTTCGCTCCCATTTCCTAGTCTTCCGCAGGATAGCTAGGAACACCACAATCGCATCATGTCAACCCCCGCGCCGCCTGAGGACCAGGCCCGCCTGCTTGAAGATGCCTTGATTGCCGTGCGCCAGCAGACCGCAATGATGCGCAAATGTCTGGATACGCCAGGGAAGCTGATGGACGCTCTCAAGTGCTGGTCTGTTTTTCCACCGCCGCAATTGTAGAGGTCGCTGCACCGCGTGCTGACTTGCCCCGACATCTGATAGCTCTACCCTCGTCTCCGAGCTCCGGACTAGCAGCCTCGGCCCGAAGCAATACTACGAATTGTACATGTCCGTATTCGATGCCCTCAGATATCTCTCTGTCCACCTCCGGGAGAACCACCCCGTAAATCACCTGGCCGATCTCTACGAGCTCGTGCAGTATGCCGGCAACATCATACCCCGGTTATACCTTATGATGACCGTCGGAACAGCCTACATGTCGGTCGAGGGTGCCCCTGTCAAGGAGCTCATGAAAGATATGATGGACATGAGCCGGGGAGTGCAACATCCTATACGCGGCTTGTTTCTGCGCTACTATCTCATGGGCCAAGCCAGGGACTACTTGCCGACTGGCGACTCCGACGGACCCGAAGGAAACCTCCAGGACTCCATCAACTTCGTCCTCACCAACTTTGTCGAGATGAACAAACTCTGGGTGCGTCTTCAGCACCAGGGACATTCGAGAGAGCGCGATCAGCGCACCCAGGAACGAAAGGAGCTTCAGCTGTTGGTGGGGAGCAATATTGTCAGATTGAGCCAGCTTGTCGACCTAGCGGCGTACAAGAACGGAATTCTCGCGCCGCTTCTGGAGCAGGTTGTTCAATGCCGAGATGTCTTGGCCCAAGAATATCTTCTCGAAGTCATCACCCAAGTTTTCCCGGACGAATTCCATCTCTACACACTGGACCAGTTTCTCGGCGCCGTCTCTAGACTCAATCCTCATGTCGATGTGAAGGCTATTGTGATTGGCTTGATGGATAGACTGTCGAGTTATGCGGAACGGGAGTCGCAGGACGAGGCTGACGAAGACAGGGGCAAGATGGAGGAGGATGCTTTGGCAGAATTGCTGGAGAAGGTCAAACTCGGCAAGTTGAATGCGCAAGCACAAAGTACGGAGCAACCAGCCGATACAAGCGACGTCCCACGAAACGGCGATCAGAGTCAGGATGATACCCCGTCAACTGCAGAAACCCCAAACAAAGAAGAACAGCCAGCGCCCTCAGTGGCCGACACGGAAGCAACTGCGGTTGACACTGCCGAGTCCGAGCCGGCAAAGAAACGGCGAGGCATACCAGAGAACGTTCGGCTATATGAGATATTTTTTGGCCAAGTCAAGAATCTCGTGCAGGCACAGCATCTTCCCATTCAAGATACAATCGCCCTTTGTGTATCTTTGACCAATCTGGCGCTCAACATCTACCCCGAGCGGCTGGATTACGTCGACCAGATCTTCGACTATGCCAATAGCAAGGTAAAAGAGCACGCCAGCAGCCCCGACCTCCATTCTCAACCAGCGCAGCAGAGTCTTCTTGCACTTCTGCAGAGCCCATTGAAAAGATATGTGTCGCTCTTCACGGCGCTGTCCCTTCCAACATACGTTCCTCTCTTCCAATCCCAGACATACCCTACTCGAAGAGCCGTTGCTGGTGAGGTAGCCAGAAAACTCCTCAAAAGCCACACTTTAATATCTACGCCGGCACAGCTAGAAAATGTGTTGGAAATCCTTAAAGTCCTGATCAAGGAAGGGTCACAAGCGCCAGCAGGCTATCCAGGTGTCGTTCAGCCCCGCGCTCGCGCGCTAGAGACAGACGAGACGATGGAAGAGCAAGGGTGGCTGGCAAGACTCATTCACCTTCTCCACTCCGAAGACAACGACACCCAGTTCCGTCTCCTTCAAATGACAAGGAAGGCATACGCCGAAGGCAACGAGCGTATCCGAACCACCACCCCGCCACTAATCACAGCCGGCCTCAAACTCGCCCGCCGCTTCAAGAAACGGGAGCACTACGACGACAACTGGTCTTCGCAGTCCTCAGCCTTGTTCAAGTTCTTGCACTCGGCAGTGTCGACGCTCTACACGAGGGTGAACGGCTCTGGCGCAGCGGAGCTTTCGCTGAGGCTGTTTTGCTCGTGCGGACAGGTTGCCGACCAGGCGGGGTTCGAGGAAGTGGCGTACGAGTTCTTTGCGCAAGCCTTTACGGTGTACGAGGAAGCGGTGAGCGATTCGAAGGCGCAGTTCCAAGCGGTTTGCGTGATTGCCAGCGCGCTGCACAGGACGAGGAACTTTGGCAAGGAGAATTACGATACCCTGATTACGAAGTGCGCGCAACATGCGAGCAAGCTGTTGAGGAAGCCGGATCAGTGCCGGGCGGTGTATTTGGCTAGTCATTTGTGGTGGGCTACGCCGGCGAATGGAGGGGAGGAGGGGGAGGGAGAGGAGGATGTGAGTACCTCTGATGTTACGCGTCATGGGATGTCTGCTAATGAACAACAGCTGTATCGGGATGGCAAGAGAGTGCTCGAGTGTCTGCAGCGTGCGCTGAGGGTGGCGGATAGCTGCATGGAGACGGCGACAAGTATTGAGCTGTTTGTGGAGATTCTGGATCGATATGTGTACTACTTTGACCAGAAGAACGAGTCGGTATGTGTATTTGTCTGCATTAACGTTATGATGGTTGCTGACAGTGTGGGGGACAGGTTACCACAAAGTACCTCAACGGACTCATCGAGCTCATCCACTCCAATCTTGCCGGCAACCAGCAGGACAGCGCGAGTGTGGACGCCAGCAAGAAGCACTTCTTGCAGACTCTCGAGATTATCAGGAGTAAGGAGTATGAGGGGGTGGTGTTGACGCCGAAGTAAAAGCCGTCTTGAAGATGAAGGTCGTGTACGGGCTCAAATGGAATTAATGAGATGGGAACGGCCTGTTGCTGGGAAGCGAGCGCAATTGAAGAATAGGTAAAACGTTGTGGGAGAGGTTCGAACGCCCAAGAAAATGGAATATTGAAGGCGTGTTGGTTGCCGTGTATACTTTTTCGCGTTGGTGTACATAATGTGGTCCCGTCAGCGGCGGCGTCAAGGGTGCAAAGTTTGGGTTGATTGGTTAGTGTTTGTTATCGATTAAAATTTCTTTCTTTCTCATATACAGCATCGCCTCTTCTGTCTCTGTGTAGATCACCCCCCTCGTCTTCTCCTTCTGGTTTTGTAAAATAAATACAAGAAATGGCGTGTGTAGCGTTTGGGATTCTTTCCCTCGCATGGGAGAAGAAAGGGCAAACGAAGAAGGCAATAGGGTAAGGATAAAAGACAAGATAGGAAAGTCTCTGTGCAGCGGCGAGTACCTAGTGGCTGGACGAAGCGTGGTCCAAGGTTCCACTGAAGTAGAGAAGGGAAAACGAGAAAAAGCCGAGACGCCATGCGATGCAAAAAAACAACCCAAAACCTAAAAACAAAGCAAAAGAAAGCTAGATGGCCTGCCTCCCCCTCTGTAAGTCAGATAAGACAAGTGAGGAGACAATGTGGACGAGCAGCAAAGGAACCAAAAGAAGCCAAAAATGACAAAGGAGCAAAAGACAAGGCAATGATCACCTCGCAGCGAGGTTCTCCGCCGCCTTGACCATAATCCCAGCCACCTTCTCCATCCGCTTCATTGCCTCCTCCCAGTTCCCTTCCTCCACGGCGTCCCTCACACCAGGGAAATAACCCGCCTTGTATGCATCCCATTTTTGCGGGCCGAAGACGACGTGCTTGAACTGTTTTCTTCCTGGAATCTGTCGCTGCTGTTAGTATGTTATATCTCGTTGTGTAGAAAGGGACAAGGCTTACCCCATCAATATCCAACAAATCCGAGTCAAATCTCGCCATTCTAGAATTATACTCTCCCCTCTTATTCCCCAGTCCATTGGTCTCGTACCCGTTGGTCGAGATGACGCTGTTTTGCCATTCCGTCTCCCACTTGGTGAACTGCCTGACCGCCATGGCCACCTCGTCAGCTGCCTCCTTGAGCTTGGTCACCTTGAAGACCTTCTCGCTGTAGCCTGTTTGGTTCTTTGCCCAGGTTTCAAGGTCAGAGACCCAGGTGGAGAGTTTGTCGGCGTATGCCGGCATGTCGAATGGCATGATCGGGCGGTTGGAGAGCTCAAAGGCGAGCAACCCGACAACGCGGGCGAGCATGGCGTGGTATATGAAGCCAGGGTCGCCCACACGATCCATCCAGTCGAAGTTCTCGTAGGAGGAGCCATATGGATGTCCGGGGCCGTCAAAGTGGAGGTCTAGGGAAGCGGTACCGGCAATATCTTGGAACGCGACGTAGTCGGAGCCTGCGGCTAGGTCTTCCAGGTCGGCGGAGCGTTCGTTCCAGAGGTCAAGAAGGGATTTGACCTTGGTGTCGTCGTTGGGGTCGGGATAGTTTGCATCTCCTGTTCTCGCTAATACTTCCATGAGCAATCTCTTAAACACAGGGTTGCCGGCTGCATGGAACTCATTGCCGCTCACGGCGGTGTCGAGATTGATGTAAGCTAAGGCGTTCTTGCGGAGGAAATCGTCGTTTTGCTCGACGAATTCGGTGGAGCCAATGAGGTTGTATTCCGCCCCATCCCAGGACATGAACTCGATAGTGCGCAGGGGCCGCCAGCCTTGCTTGAAGAGGTTGCCAAACACACGTACGACTTCCATCATGATCGCAGTTCCGGAGGCGGGGTCCGCAGACCCAAATGCCCAAGAATCACGGTGGTTGCCGATGATGATGGATTTTTGGTCCTGCTCAATGCCGCCAATCCGGCCGTAGACGTTCCAGATGGGCTGTTTTTCAACTTCGGCCTGTTCGTTTTTGAGGCGGACAATCGGCGAGGAGAGATTGCCGGTCCACCACTCGTCAATAGATGGAACACCTCCAGCCCAGCCGTCAGGAATGTGTTGTCCATGGCCTTTGAGGTGCTGCAGAAGAATCTGGGCGTCGCGCCAACCAAGCGGAAGACTGGGAATTTTGACGAGACCTTCCGCCTGCTCGACCTTGACACGAGGTTGGTCTTTCTTACTGCCCCACCCGGGCGTCAATACGTCACCGACTATCCAGCTCATCAGGCTGACGGAATCTCTCTGTACAGCATCGGCTGACATGAAGCGGCCGATAGGCGCTGCGGGGCCCTTCAGGTAGCCGGCATCCTTAGGATCAGTATAGACCAGGCAACCTGCGAATCCTGCCAACTCAGCGGCCTTGACCTTCAGCGCAACGTCGGCCTGAGGGCCGTGGTATCTAACCAATGCGATGGCTCCTTTCGTGTCAATGCCTCTGTCCTTGAGCGTCTGAAAGTCTTCTCTTGAGCCATAATGGGCGTAAATAAGGGGTCCTTTGACATCGCCCGACTTGGAATGTCCGTGGAAGGCATACGTTTGACGGCCAGCCGTCTCACCGCCTACTTGATCCTCCTCCAGCTTCGCGGTCCATTTAACTTTGCCACCATCGCCGAGAATCTCCACTGCTCTGCCGCCAGCCGTGGGATAATTGAGGTAAACATGATACGTGTCCCGCCTGACATTTTCCAAACCATATCGATTAAACAGGGCTTCAGTGTACTCCATGAGCGCATAGTCTCCTTCCGTCCCTGCCAAATGCGCATAGCTCGTGAAATGCCTGGAATGGTCTTGCAGATTTCCTGGATTCATGGATTCTTCGATGTACACCCGAACCCTCTCTGGCGCAAACATGCTGCTTGACATCCTCCTTGCCATACTGGTGAACATGTCGCTGGCGAATATCAAGTAGAGAAACCCCAGGAGCATGAAGATGGCAACGATGCGGGCCACCAACAGCAGCAGCGCGGAGCTTCCAAGCTTGGGGAACGCAAAGCGAGATGCTGGTGTTTCTGCCTCTGTATTTGCAGCCTCTGGATCGCTACTGCTCCCTTCCGTTGTCGCTGCCCGACGAGGTAGCCTTGGTAGCCTTGGTAGCTTCCACTTCCACCTCCAGCGCCACTGTGGCAGCGCAAACCCAATGCGCTTCCCCCACGACGATCGGCTTCCCCCGCGTACGTCCGAGTCATCAATTTCCATTTCTTGAATCTCTCGGCGCACCTGCCGGGTTTCCTCGTCGTCGTCCGAGTCATCGGAGCTGAATAGGCTGCCTTCATCGTCGGTCTCAACTGTAGGTGCTCGGTAACCGCCTGGTCGGCTTCCGCGCGAAGACTGGGAGGCAGGGTCTGTAGGATTGTGCGCATGTCGAGAGCCTAGGAGCGATTGCCCCTCTGCTGCGCCGGCTCCAGAACCGTCAATCGGAGAGGGGGCGAGGTCTCGTAACTGCCAGTCGCTGTTGCTGCCGCTAGCGACGGCCTCATCGTAGGTCGGTATCGGAGGTACGGGCTCGTACCGCTGCTTTTCAGAAGGCATTGTGTGTAGGGTGTTGCGCAAGTCTTGTGCACATTCGGGAGACGCGCGGAGGGGCAAGAAAAGGAGGGATGGCCAATTTCTAGAAACGGAAAAGGCAAGATTAGAGGATGGGAATGAGGAACCGTCTTCGTTGGATGGCCAGGGCAAATGAGCGTGGTGAAGAGCGTGGTCGTCTAGGAATCGGCGCGGATAGGGAGGGTGATGCTCGTCATCAGTCCAGCTGGTGTTGAAGCTGGCATCAATGGAATGTCTTAAACGTCGCGTGCTATTCCAGGGCGGTTTGACGTCAAAACTGTTGCTCTCGATGGCCCAGGAACAATGGGGAAACGGTTGCCGACTTCCCGCCTGTGACAGCCAGGGGATTCTTGGCGACGCGCGACACCCAACAGCGGCCTCAAACAGGGACCCACTCCACTATTTCAGCTGCCGCAAGTTGTTAGGCTGCTTAGTCATTCTGCCGGGACAATACACAGTATACCACTGCTTGGCACCGAGGCTCTCGCACCATCGACTTGGCACTTTGAAGTTTGAACTTCGATGGTTTCCATTCCGAAGCCCTTGTCACTCAGTTCAACCTGAAAGCCTTGCAACTGCATCCTCTCAAGAACCCAAGGCATAGCTAATGCAACAACCTGTCATTATCACTCGCCTGCCCGGTCTAACGGGCGCGCCAAAGACAATACGGCAGGACACGGATGGAGTGACGGATTGATGCCATTTCCCGGAGTGTTTCTACAGATGCGTGCCTGGGACCGACTACACCAGCAATATGCATGGTTCAGCCCAATAGTGATCTTGGCAGCCAGTAGGATGCTTTCCATCTCACTGGGCAGAATCCTCGGGCAAGCGGGGTAGGTCGCAACGAGGCAGACCAACATATCCCGTATCCTGGATTCGATGCATACCTCACCGGGTTCAGTAGCATGCTACCAGACCATTAGGATCACATCACAACATGGCTACCAAATGGGCAAAGCGCTCGCACTTTGAGCAGGGAATTGGCCAGCCGCGGAAAACTACAAAAAGCTGTGCCATCCTCAGGATAGCATTTGCTTGAAGTCTCATCAGTCGCACTTCGTTTGATTTCCAGCGTCTACAAGATGTCGCTCTCGAAGATATGTCTTTTGACCGCTGTCTCATGGGCTGGTCTGACAGCGGGCCTCAGTACACGGCACGCCAATATCAAGCGTCAGGTCTCCCAGCTGCGAGGCAGTTATGACTTTGTTATTGTTGGCGGAGGCACAAGTGGTCTTACGGTGGCTGATCGCTTGAGTGAAGCGTTTCCTCTCAGTAAGATTATACAATCACTATCGTTTAGAGCTTTATCCAACTAACCAAAGGCTAGAAACTGTGCTGGTGGTCGAATATGGCGATGTTCAGTATGCTCCAGGGAGCTTTGACCCCCCAGCCGACTGGTACGGACCAAACTCATTCCAGTCAGCTCCGCTATGGGTGTTCTTCTCTCAGCCGAACCCTGAATACAACAACCTGACAGCCCTCACCTTTGCTGGTCAGGTTGTTGGTGGGAGCAGCGCTGTTAATGGCCAATTCTTCGATCGACCATCGCGCTTTGACCTTGATTCTTGGACCCAGCTTGGTGTTTCTTCGGACTGGAACTGGCGCGGGATGTTCCCGTACTTCAGAAAGGTGCGCTACAATGCTCTGAAATCCAAGCAAGATGTACGCCGGCTAATCAAACCACAGAGCATCAAGTTCACGGCCCCATCTTCACAGGTGGCCCAGCAGTACAACTACACATGGGATTTGTCTTCTTACGGCGGCACAACACCCATCCACGCCAGCTTTCCCCCTTTCCAATGGGCCGACAACCAGGCGGTACTAAACGGCTGGAGAGAAATGGGCGTTCGTCAGCGCCAGGACTGCGCAGGTGGTGACAAAGAGGGCCTTTGCGCAGTCCCTACTTCAGGGCATCCAGTTACCGCAAAAAGGTCTCATGCAGGGCTTGGCCACTATGCTGATGTGGTTGGGACTCGGTCAAACTTTGACCTGCTGGCTAAGCATCAGGCTGTCAGAGTTGTTTACCCAAATGGTGTCAATTCCGGCCCGCCAACTCTGGAGGTTCGGTCACTGGTCAGCGAAGCTCGGTTCAACATCACCGCTAATGCCGAGATTGTCTTGTCTGCCGGTGCCTTCCATACCCCAACGGTTTTGCTTCGAAGCGGCATCGGCGCTGCGAATGTTCTCTCATCAGCCGGTATTGAGCAGATCCTCGAATTACCTGGAGTTGGCGCTAATCTCCAAGATCACCCTGGCAGCACAGGTGTTGCCTGGGAATGTGAGTAATCTCTGCTTCCTTCCTTGATGGCCCATTGCTGGGTATATTACATGCTAACATCGCTACTTATGATCGGACAGATACCAAGCCTGGCAACTGGACCCCGATGCCAGAAGAGATGGCAGACCCGACTTTCAAGGCGGATGCTACGGCTGGCTGGAATGAAGTGCCAGCTCGCGGCCCTTACACCATGGCTTTGGGAAATCAGGCTATCTACATTTCTCTGCCAAACACCACACCAAACTATCCCGCGATCATCCGCAAGATCCTCAAACAAACCGCAGATGGGTCCGCAGCGTCGTTCTTGCCAGCTGACTACAGGGACAACACAGCGCTAGTCAAAGGTTACAAAGACCAGCTTGTTACTTTGTCCAAGCTTCTCCGGAATCCCAAGGTTCCCAGCCTGGAAACACCATGGTCAACAGGATATTCAACGGCAGCCATCCTGTTGCATCCTCTCAGTCGTGGCACGGTGCGGTTGAACTTGACAGACCATCTTGCACAGCCTATCGTCGACACTCGTCATGGTAGCAACCCTGTTGATTTCGATATGCAGCTTGCCAATGTGCGCTGGTCTCGAAGACTGCTTGACACCCCCACAATGAAGCGGTACGGAGCGGTCGAGACTGCCCCGGGTCCAGCTGTGCAGAGCGATGCGGAGTTGCTGGCGTTCATCAAGAGCGCTGCCACGTTGAGCTATCAACATCCGTGCTGCACGGCTGCGCTTGGGCCGAAGGATAGGGGCGGCGTGGTGGATAACAAATTGAGAGTACATGGCGCGAAGGGGCTGAGGGTGGTGGATATTAGTGTGTTGCCTTTGGTTATCAGTGCCCACACGAGCTCGACGGCGTATGCTCTGGGTGAAAAGGTAAGACTTCTTTCGCCTGCAGCATAGAGATTACATGGCTAACAGTGTGTTAAATAGGCGGCGGATATCATCATCAAGGAGTGGACGCCCTGAATGGGTGTTGGGTATAGACATTTGTTTTTATGGGCCAGGCACCGGAGCTGTGTCACCCTGTTCTGTTTGTCGAAATGTAGATTAGGCAGGATTTGGTGACTAAGGTAGCTAGGGAGGCTTACAGGGCCCTTCTTCTTCAAAACTATTTACATTTTGATCAACATCGTTCACGCCGTCGAAGTGCCACCGCCCCCTTCGTAATGTTGAGAACCAGCAAAAAGACTCCAACATCCCAATGTGACCAATTCCTGGCTCTATTCTCCATCACAATGCCACTCAGCGCGTCCGCATTGTGTCAAATCATCACGAAACCCTTCAATGCTGGTTCACGATGGACCAATTCACAATTACCAGGCGTCGAACTCAGGATCCTTCTCATCCGCGAGGGCGGCAAGGTAAAAGATCGCCTGCTGGTGCGATTTGGTCCCCAGCTAGACTGCCGCCGTTGTTTGAAGAGCAGACGATAAACCTTTTCATGAATGATCTGGCTACGGGGCCGTGGAAATTGATGGAGCTGTGTGGTGGGATGTGACTTCTCAGCAGGGGGGTATGAACACTGTTGAGATTATCTGAGGTATGGAGTTGCTAGAATCCATGATACGAATTGGTGTGAGAGTTCAGGATGAAGTAACGTCTATGGGCTGAATGGGACTTGACTCTAGCCACCGCTGTCATCAAAACACTAGTTTCTGGTCAGCCGGGTGCTGTTGAAATTGGGAGTGAAGATTAAGGGCATCAAGTTGCTGTTCTTTGTGTCCACGTTTGCTGCATCCTTAGGCGGGAAGGAACGGTGAGTCTTTCGGCTTTAAACAATTGTTCAGGTGAGGTGTTGATTCGACCTTCCTGCGTGATAAAACCAGGGGTGACTCGCTTGGCCGCTGATTTGTGGTGAGTAACCACAGCAAGCAGGTAATGAGCTCGTGAAATTGGAACTTGAAATTTGCGACACCGATATGGAGAGAAGAATAAGATAGATGGGGAAAACTGGCCGTGTAGCATCTGTGTGTTGATAGTATGTCAATTATGTGACAATGGGGGGTGATGTTCCAGACAGAGGAAGTAAGACGTGATGGTAGCTAGAAGGTGGTATGAGGAGGCACGAGGTCATGTTCCTCAAAGACACCTGGCAGCAACCGCCAAAGGCAGGAGGTCAACGAGAGCAAGGCCTGGCACCTGCTACTCTTTAAGTCAGCTGCCTACACCTCTCCTTCATCAAAAACAGGATTGTCACTTGGTCAAGTGGTCAATGCCACCATTAAGTGGTCGCACCACCTCTAGAGGCTGTGGGTTCAACTCCAACTTCCAACTAGTTGTTGCAGGTTCAACTCCTGCAGCCAGCAATAGTCTATGGCTGAGGGCGAGGGATCTTAATTGGCATCAGTGGTGGTTACGACTTATCACGCCGACAATTACCGTCTGTAGTATTGCTGAGTCACACTGGGGGTCAGACCATAACAATCATCTTCTTTTTAATTTTTAATTAAGGTATTTAATCTTTTCTATCAATACCTGTTGCATCCTTAAAGCTGCTTGCCTCTAAGAGTTAGGCCAATAGTGATATAGATGATTGAGGAAATAAAAGAAAATCTGGTGATGATATTTTCTTTTTTGATAACTAGATAGTTATTTGTGTTTGGGGGGTTCAGGGTTGCAAGGTAAGTTGTATCAGTGGAGGCTATTGCTTCCGGCGATGCAAGTAAATATCCGGGGTCTCTGGTATGACCTTGAGGTGTTGGATGTCTTTGAGCCCTTATTTAGCTTGTCGGGGAAGCATGCTTTACCCCTTGTAAGTTCTTGATATATCAGGAGATAATCTAGATAGGGAAGGCGCGATATTGACTCCAAATGTGCACCTGCTCTGTGCTGCCGGCGCCCACAGCTTCAAAATTCATTTTCTCCAACTGCTCCGACGGGGCGGGCACTGTGGTGTTTTTTTCCCCAAAACAACAAGCAACCTTCCGACACACTCTCTTCTTCCCAAGCGTCTCTCTTGAATTCCCAACCGCATCGAAAAAACTATCGCAAGACCATTTTTCTCTTCAAGGTACGTGTTAAACTATTGTATTGGTATTCAACGCATCGATTTGTAAGACTGCGGCATAGCTAACCCGTGTTCTGAGCAGGAAATACAATGCCAGCGATCACTTTGAAGAAAGACTTGTCGGTCAGCGGACTGACCTGGCCTGGCCTGGTCAATGTCCTTGCAAGGCTGCGGTGGGATGAGAAAGTCGAGAAGGTCTTGTTGAAGTCAGGCGTGCCCACGGGAAAAAAGGAGATCGTGGGTGCGATCACGGCGATGGTCGAGGAGGCGGCCGACTTCGCGCGCGACTTGCGCGAGAAGCCGGAAGACCATTTTGCCTTCGTCGAGCAGCTCGCCGCCCGGTCGACTCTGGGAATCGCGCTCGCGCGTGACTCTCCCGCCGGCACGCAGGTGTTCGAAAACCTGTTTTTCTCTGTGGTGATGGCCCGCCATCGGTACTTGGAGGATTGCTTCGAGTACGATAAGGTATACCTGAGCCTAGTCGAAACAAGATTGAAAAGTTACTGATATGTCTTGTCAATAATAGGAGCCGATCAAAGAATTCCAGCTGTCGGCACTGGCCAAAGCTATTGACAAGTTCAACGACGAGGTCTCCGGGTTCTGGTCGAACACCGAGTTGGAATTGTACATGAACGAGGCAGCCGACGACATTGACATCAACGACGATGAGGACAACACCGCCATCAATGGTCAGCAGGAAGATGTGGAGATGGAAGACGTTCGCGCTGGTGTTGAGGCAATCACTTTGGCCAACGGGGAGGATGTGGTGGATGTGGACATGATGGACGTCGACAACGCTGGTGGCTCAACTGGAGGCAACATTTAGCAGCCTCGTGTCTCAACCACAATCGACTTCAGCATCGGAACTTTCTCGCTTTTGTTTCATCCTCTTTCACACTATTTCCAAGCATGGGCATGATGGGGGCGCACAGCGTGGAGCTTGGGCAGGGCAGGCTTTCTGTTTGATGGGTTGGACAAAGCGGTAATTCCTTGGCAGTTTTCTTGTTGTCTTAACAATGGCTTTACTATAACAGGCATATATTCAAGAATTCTGGGGTTCAGGGCGTTGTTTCTGGGCCTAGTGTGGAAAGGGAAGTTGCATTGTTGGTTTCGTCTTCAAGGCTTTTGAATAGAGTCGAAATGGGTATCTGCAGATCCAATCTTGGAAGATTCAGTCCCTGTGGCCTGAAGATTCACCGGTAATTGTGCCCATCAGTGCCTGTGACTTCTTTCCCTCATCGAACATTGACGTCCATCAACTAGAGGTAGGTGGAAGGTGGGTTTCGGTGTTAGGGTGGGGCCGCGTGTCTTCCGGCTGACGTCGGACCGTGCCGAGCGGCTCCTCCGGACGCGTGGTGCATGCCACAACGTTACACTAACCGCAAGCCACACTGTATTTCAACCCCTCTCTTGACTCACCCTGAGACTTGGCTGTTTTCACTCTTTCTGCAAAGAGACTCTTGCAATACCAGGTACCTAGATCATCTTTGCATCATCACAAGAGTCGCCATCATCAGATCTAGTGTTTACAAGCCCCTTGTCTCCACACTTTAACCCAAAACAATGACGTCATCCCAACCCACCGCCCCCTTTTCCCTCACCAAACACCTCCTTTCCCTTGAGCCGGAGGTGTTCACCGCCGCAACGCAGCACCCCTTTTTGCTGGCCGCAGCAAAAGGGACGCTGTCGAAGGATGTGCTGAGCCACTGGCTGGTGAACGACAGGCTGTACATCCATGCGTACATCCGGGCGGCGGGGCAGTTGCTGGCGAGCTTGGAGTTGCCGAAGCATTTACCTGGGGAGCAGGCCGGGAGTGGGAAGGAGGAGGAGGATGCGTTTGAGGTGAGGCTTGTGGATTGGCTGATTGAGGCTCTGGGGGCTGTGAGGAGGGAGGAGAAGATGTTTTTGGAGGTCGGGGGGAGGTATCAGCTTGTGGATTTTGTGGGGGTTTCGTCTACGACGGCCAAGAGGGCGGTTGCGAAGGTGAAGGGGTTGGAGGTGATTGAGGGGTTGTTTGGGGAGGTTGGGATGGTGAAGGGGGAGAAGAAGGGGGGTGGGTTGGGGTCTTGGTTTTTGGGGGCCGCGGCGGCTGGTGGTGGTGGTGGGGATTTACCGGTTAGTGTCAAGATTCCGTGGTTGGAGGGGGCGGTGACGTTTTGGGGGACGGAGAAGGTTTATTTGGAGGCTTGGAGTTGGGCGAGGGAGCAGCAGGAGGAGAGGCCGAATGGGATAGAGGATGAGGATGGTGGGGCGTTGAGGAAGGAGTTTATTCCGAATTGGAGCAGTGATGAGTTCAGGGAGTTTGTGGAGAAATTGGGGGTTTTGATTGATCAGGCTGTGGAGAGGGAGATTGGGATGGCGGGTGAGGACGGGCAGAAACAGGAGGAGGTGAAGAAGGAAATTTTGGGGAGGGTGGAAGGGAAGTGGAGGACTTTGTTGGAGGGCGAGAAAGGATTTTGGCCGGACCTATGATGGACGCCTAAAGGAAATTTGCTGGATAATTAGGTTATTCTACCGTTCCGCTCAAAGTTCCAGCGTTCCTTATGTTACTTTAAGATGTAAGCCAGAGGAGAAATATTGAGCATTTATCTGTTCATGAACCTTGGCTTCATCGTGGCATATTGCCAATGTTACATGACTCCATTTAAGCTCAGCTATCATGACGACAACTACCTACCTTAAGTATGTGTGTTAAATAGCGCAGAGAACCCATTTCTCGGAGGTTAGTCAGTGTAAAGCACCATGGATGTGCCATCCTGGTGCTGGAGGGGGCGCTTGACGTTGTCATAATCTACTATCTTGCAAAATCCCCTAACGAATCATAGAGTCTTGGTTGAGGCTATCCCCGGAGTCGGCGCTTCTTCGTGTCACATTTTGATGAAGTGCTTAATGTCATGCTTTTCATCCTGCTCAATGCGTATCGGTCAAGAGGATCATGTCTTCAATTTGATGCTATTGATGCTTAATATGGTGGCACCCTTCCGGCCTGAGAAATCAGGAAGAAATCCAACGTCTGGATGTGCCTGCCTGCAACAACTGCCCTTGATAAACAGCAGGCTCGCAGTACCTTCCATCAGCAGCACAACCGTGTTTGGCCAAGTGGTCTGGTTCTCCCATCGAGTACCACCACAAGGTTACGGACACCATGGGTTCAACTCCCATAGTGGGCGCTCTCTCTTGCGAAAAAAGATTCTTCTGTGGGCGTTGTCCCCTATGTTCTCATAGCTCTGAGGCCGCCCTGAGGGTTGAGGGTCTGGGGGTATGGTCACAACGGTTATTTCTTTTTTTGTTTTTCTATTTAGAATAGTTCTTATATAAATATCATTTCTGTCATTTTTGATCTTAGATCCAGAAAATGATCAATCCTGATTTGATGTAGATGTGTTTATTTAAGTAATGAAGTTCTCGGGTTTAGTGATAATTAAAAGGGAAAGTGCTGATAAGTCACTGATTGTACCTTCCTCCTTATGCTGGATTTCAGGTCTGATAATTGCAGAGTTTTCATGAGCTCAGAGTGTGCAGATTATTTGTTTTGTTTCTTGCCCCACTATCTCGTTCTCGCGCTGCCCTTTTTCATCTTAACCCACGATTCCCGCACTTGCAAAACCAACTTCGCGTTTGCAACACCGTCCGCCCGCGAAGTCACAGTTCTCGTTCGTGAGCTCGGATCTGAAAATAGCAGCAACCGCAAACGAAGTAAGTGTTCAATGCTTGGATGAAATCAGGAAAAGTGTTTGAGATTTTCGAAAAATATTGAAAGCTGACGGGTGTTAACATAGCGACACACACACACACACACACACACACACACACACACAAGATGGTCCGCCATCTCCGAAGCTTGGTCCCCAACTGGGGTTTGCACTGGCCCATGGGTGGGGTGGTACTGGGGAAGAAGAGAAGGGATCGCGCTGTGGTGGAGGTGCTGGGCCGGGTGATGCCCCTCGACAAGCAGCACGTCCGGAACTTCCTGTTGAAGATGGTGAAGTTCGCGATCGACTACGGTGACTCGGTGATTGAGCACCACAACGAGAACGGCGATCCCGCTTTGGCCCACGAGATCGACCCGTACTGGCTGTTCTCCGAGATGCACCTGCAGTTCACCCATGAAATGGGTGTCGAGAACGAGATGCGGTTCCCCAACTTCGTGGCCCTCTTTATGAGGCTTATGGATGCGAAAGAGGCGTATCGGAACCGGTGGGACATCGAGCAGGTAAGAAATGCACTATCTTGTATACGCTATCATTTACACCTTGGATGGGTATCACTAACAGTTGACCATAGCGTGGCCAGAGAATGGACGACGAGTTGACCCAGAGCCAGCACAGAGACGCGCATTTTCACCAAGGCACTGACAGGCCTTCGAGAAGTTGACATTCTCCCCGGCAACATCGAAGACGGGGTCTTCATTACGGTATAACCCTCTTTGTCCTTTTGGAATTCTTGTTGTCCTTGACTGGCTGCTAATCCCTTGGTACCTATTCAACAGACATCATGTCGAATGAGCCGAGAACGTCGTTCCCCAAAGATACAAGGTCCTTCACCACATCATTTATTGCCGAATTCCGTTTGTCGCAAGTCCTGCCAGGCTCCTACCAACAAAAGCCGATTCCGAAATTGCCATTCCTCCTTTGAGTCCAGCGTGAAGTTTCAGCCAGATGCTTCAACGCCAGGACCAATTGCCCCCAAGGGCAGGACCTGTCAACTGTTCCCACGAATATTTGAGGGTGGAATGGCCCGGCCAGATGTTGTCGTGATTGTTGTATTTGGTCCCCTTTCGAGCAAGCGCCGGTGTCTCCGCAAATGAACCCAGGCCTAGGCACCTTCTTACGAAGTTGCACAGCTTTCAGCTGCCCGTATGATCTCTGGGTCTTCGACCAAGCCCAACTGTCTCAGGAAGGAACTAGTAAGACCCCGAGGGCTGCGGCTAAATGCCGGTCGATCTCTCCAATTTACAAACTTTTCCAACTCAAAAAACGCTTTGGTGCAACGAGGGAACTTATTGTCAAACACCCCTTCTCCAATGGCCCTTTGAACATTTGAAAGTGCCTTCTGGAATCTCTCTCGGCTCTCATTAGGAATAGGGCCCGGGTTGTAAAGGTCGAAGTCTGTAAATGTAGGACCCCAAGCTCTTAATGCCTCTGCGTCCTCCGGCCATAATGGGCAGTTCAAGTGTATACTCACCTCCAGTAATGTGATAGGTCGGTAAGGAAGCCACTTATCAAGCTTTTTTAGCACGATGCAAGCCTCAATAGAGGAATCGCCCGAGATCAGGGTAGTACTCCGTAGGGAGGGCTGGTCGAAAAGTTGCCGAAGCTTGCAGCCAGCCTCGGGCTCCAAGTGCAAATACCAGAAGAACACATTCCAAAGAGCGATCGCAGCAGGATCCAAAATATCGGGCAATTCAGCGATTCTCAGTGTCCATAGTTCCACAGACCAATGAAGCAAGAAAAGTTCTGTCCCAGTGAGGCGATAATCAAAATAAACATCGTCGATTATCATCCATACCTCGTATGATTCAAGATTTGGAAAAGAGTCTCTCAAGCTGAAATGGGATCTCCGTGATCCAACATGCCGGTGCCAGGGTCTGCCGTGGTCTGTCATGTGGCGGATGTGTTGACATGCGTTCACTGAGAGCATGCTGTGGAGAGATTTCTGCTGCAGCGTTTGATCTATGAGGAAGACACGGTCTCGATATAATATCGGAAAGGCCTCTATGTAAGTCTGATGACACACTCGTAGGATTGGCGGCTGCAGGAAGTCAGTGACACCGTGGCCTTTCTTCCTCGTCAGTCGTGGCCCCAACAGGATGGCAGAGCGCGGCAACTGTTCCCATGGGTTTTTGCTCCTACTCAGTTATCTTGAAGCATATATTGAACTGATGATATTGACTGAATCAAAGGAAGAGACAAGGAAAGGTTCAAACGAGCGTACAGGACCGTATTTATATCCCACCAGAGCATTCCATCCACCTGTAAGACCCACAGCCAAGAATACCATCCAGTGAACTGCTCCACAGAGCCTTTGCCGTGATATCGTGAATGCCATCCTGCTCCACAACTCTTTTCCTCTACATGTGAAACCAGCGTGCCTTTTGCCTCCACATGAACCAACGTGCCCTTCTGTGGTGCGTGGGCACAGGCCCACTGCCTTGCTCTTCTTCTTCCTTTTCCTCCTGCAGCCAGAACCACTGCCTTTTCTCCTCACTTTCCACAGACCAATACTCCGTATTGCCACCACTTCGTTGCCCACGATATCTTCCTTTTCCTCCACATGTGAAACCAGCGTATCCTTTTGCCTCCACATGAACCAACGCGCCCTTTGCCTCCACATGAAACAGCGTGTCCTTTTCCTCCACATGTGAAACCAGCGTGCCTTTGAGGGGTGCTGTAGCGAGGGGTGTCGTCACCTGAGGTCAGGATGATGTTGTCAGAGGCGAGAAATGCGGTTACGAAAGGTATTCTGGTGAGAGCTGCCGTCATCAAAGGCCAGAGATGTTGTTGCCAGAAGTGCTGTCTCCAGACGCGAGACATGTGACCGCGAGTGATCCAGAATGGAAAAAAAATAAGAATGGAAAAAAGAAATTACCATGCTGGCCTGCCCCCAGTGTAGCTGCCCCAGTCCCACTAGGCTATGTGAATCTCCCACAACGTGTACACCGCCGTCGGCGGCCGAAGCCCCGCTCATTTATGTAGCTATATTGCATGGACAAGAATCCCACTCTAGGAGTCGGACCCAGAACGCCTTTGATAAGTAGTGGGTACCAGAGTGAGTACCCAAACCACTTGGCCAAACACAGTGTTGGTTGTTATTGGAAGGCACGCCTTGCTCGGGCCTTATAAGGTACAGGAAGGAGCAAGACGGCCAGTCTTGCAGTTGCCTTCGACGCTGCCACCCGCCAGGCTAGAAAACAAAGATGTTGGCAGACCGGAAGATCTTGAATGGGGTCTGATTGCTTAACACAGCCAGATGCTGGAGATCCATGACAAGCGAGGCGGACTTCAAACTAAGCCCAAGGCGCGTTGGCGTCGTCGCCGGGATCACGATATCGTTTGGGGGTGATAGGATCTTTAAAGACAGACTTAAGATAGGGACCTAGGCTACAATTCGTCTTCCTAAATAGTGTTGAAAGCTGCATTTCGAAGTGTTGTCACACCAGGGAGACTTACCATGCGAGCCTCCTACCCCGGCAACAGCATAAAGGAAGCGATGGGCTCTGGATGCCTGCGTAGTCAAGATGCAGGCCACGGACACATAATAGAAGGCAAATGAGTATACAGAGGCGATCACCGAGAGTTCATCGTTCGTTTTTGTCAGTCCGTGGCTTTGTTCTTGCAAAGCCTCTCAGAGCAAACACGGCAACGCCCCACCTAACCATCAAGATCCATGGCCTCAATGCCAGCGCGGGCGTCCTCCACCTCCATATCCTCCATCTCCACATCCCTATCCTCCTCCTCCTCGTCCGAAGACCAGCCCACCCCCGCAAACTCATCCGAGTCATACTCGCCGTCATCGCTGACGGCGGGAGACTCGGATGTCGCAGCCGCGCGGGCGAGCGACGCACCAACCACAACACCATCCGCGGACGAACCACCAATATCGCGAGCAAAATCCGCATCCTCGCCACCGGACTCCCCATCATCACCCTCACCATCCTGCTCCCAACACTGAACCATGAGGTCCACCTCCGCCCAGGACCAGAACTTCGCCGCCTTCTTGAATTTGTCAATGGCCGTAGCCAAATATGCGGGGGCAGGGGGCTATACTAGTATGTCAGTATAGCTTTCTTTGACTCACATCACGGTAACCTTGGACTTCCACCAAGTGCTGCATAGGGGTAGGTACTTACGGTCGAGCTGGGGTTCCTCTCCAGGAACCGGTCTCTGCCCTGGACAAGAGCCAGAAACAAGCGGCAGAACAGCTTAGGGCCTAGAATCAGACAGTACATTAGTAAATGGGTAGGTCTTGTCCAAAATCTCAAAAGCCATTCATGGCGATAAAAAAGAGCACCAACAGTAAGGTACCTACCTACCTATAGGGTTAAAAGGGACTTCTGGAACAAACTGTATTACTTACCGAGCTTACGACCCACAACAATCTTCACCCGGACCTCGTCCAAGAAGTCGACGGGGTCGGCCTTGGGGGGGCACTGCTCCGCGAGCACAGCAGCCTCATCAAACATCCGGCGCATCAACATCTGCGCCGCCGGTTTCTCCTTCTCAGCACGCACGCCAATGTCGGCGGCGGCCTCCTCGCGCAACACCAACCGGACCGCGTGGTCGTGAGCCCCCGAGCCCAGCAGCGCGTGCTCACCACCGAAATCCCAAGCCATGCTCTCGCGAGGGAGCAGCTGGGCCAACAGCAAAGAGTGCTCGCGGGCGGGCATTTTTACTTGGCTAACACTAGCATAACTGTCAGCACCGAGACCTTTCTCCTGGACGTTTTAAGACTTACAAGTGAAAACCGGTTAAGAGTTCTATGTTCATAAGACTGTTAGCAACTGCCCCTTGAAAAGCCCGCAGCCTCCTCTCTGAGTTCTTCCCGTCATCGAAAAGGTCTAGCATAGAACAATAGCTCAACTTTCAGGCAACTGAGTAACTAAGGTACTTAGGTACAATGTTGTTTGGGCTATGCTCAGCAACAAGTGGGCGGAGAATAGCAGAGACTATACATACTGGGACGAAGTCTACCAAAAGAAAAAATTAAACAACCACGACGGGGACGGGTCGCTGTTGTTGGGTATTTTTGTTCTAATGCCGCTGTCAGCACAAGGCGTCCAACCAAGATTTAGGGCATAACGCTTACAAAAAGGGGAGAGTCGTGCCGGCTGTGATATCCTGTATGTCGCCAACAGTCAGCCGATGGTCTTGTCATCGCGTTCTCACAATCTCAACACACGGCTTGCCAGCTGTACATAGGTACGCAACGGAGAAAACGGACGGGAAGAAACCGAGACCAGGGCAGAACGGCGGTGGAGTGGTGATAAAGTCTGGACGAAGGAAAGAATTAGTCGTCCTAATCTGAAAACCACTACGCTGAACCAACTCGTTTTCCCTACAGGAGAAGAAGCGTCCGAGCCGAAGGTTGATTGTATCTACCAGTTGTCAGCACCAAGCATGCACTTTTGACGAACACGACAAGTCTGAAGCCCTACTTACCGAGTGACGACGAGAGAAAAGTCGGCTGGTATGATGTTGTTCTGTGGTACAGACAACAGTCAACCATTGTTCCATCTTGTAGGACAAAACTGGATGGTGTTCATACCGGAAGAAAGAAGGAAAGAGACACACTGATGGTCGTGATTATGTGCTAGGACTACCGTTAGAGGCTGGCCGAAGCTCGAAAACATCTCTCAAACGATTACTTACCAAACAAAAGGAGGAAAATGGCGTTATTCAAACTTTTCAGGATGACGATGTTAGCACATATGTCCTTTCTCTTCCGGCCAGTTCTCACGAAGCCTATTTGACGGTTCATCTGGGGCTAGTGATATATAATAGATCGTTAAAAATCGCGAATGGGGGGATCTTCTCACCGGCAGAAGCGGATAGGGTTGATCCTATTAATCTCAGACGGTTAGCCCCTTGTTCGGTAGAAAGGTTCCAGATGATGAGGTTGGAAACCTAGCCTTCGGATCTTCGTACTTACCGAACGGGCTTGGAAGAGCGACGAGCACAGTCGTTTGGTATCTGGACTGCAAACCGAGGTCAACGACGGATCTAAACCAGGTTGGAAAGGCCTCTGGCAAGAACAGAGCCAAAAAGAAGATAAACTACACCGAGTATTCCAAGGGAAATGTGGTGCTACTTACCGAAAGAAAACGAAGAAACCGTTGGCGGCCAAGCTGTCTGCAAGTCGTACAACAGTCAGTGACTGTTTCTCGTCCAAGCTATCGAAACAACAAAGTCTTCGGTATTCATTGGGTACATACGGAAAGAGAGGAGCCGAAGCGGGTGACAGGGTGAAGCTTTGCAATGTTATCAGTGCCCGATCCAAATAATGGGATTCGCATTTGACGAGAAGCGTCCAGGATTGTATGACCTACAGAGACCAGGCAAGCGGGAAAAAGTTTCTTCAATAATTTCTAGGTATTTAATCATATTAGCATGCCAGATCTTTCATTCTGAGGGTCCGGTAGGCGAAATCGGCGCCCTCGCCATTGTCAACGACAAGGCAGCGAGCGACTCCCTTGGCAAAATCCCAATCCGACGAAAGAAAGATCAAAACATGGAAGAGATCCATTTTCTTAATGAAGGAATCAGTGAAGATATGGGGATACGTACGAGAATGGCGAAAAGACACACAACAGGCGACAAGGGAAAAAAGGGAAGCTCTCAACAGCTCGAAAAGAAAGTAAGGGAAAAGGCGAGAGTGGAGGGGTGAAGATGGAATCAATTCCCAGTTGGTCAAAGCTCCTGGCAACATGTCCAAGCTCCCTCGGGAGCTCCAGAGATGCACACATCGTCGATGGTGCTTGTCAAGGAGCAACAGAAGCCTTATTTGGAGGATGTCACCATCTTTGAGTGACGTTCACATGGAGAGCTGCGCGCGAGAACTCCCTACCTTACCTAGAGAGTCGCGCGGACACCTATGTCTTAGGCATGGAGGTTACCTACCTTATACATGCTCACCTTTTGCGTGTCGTTGGCATGCGCGCTATCAAATGGCTTGACAAATGCGCCAAGCAAATCGCATTGAGGATGAAAACAAAAGACGGTCTCGCCCTTGAAGACATGGTTGACCATGAAACCTTCCAGGCGGTGGCAATCATATGGTACGCGATTCTGAAAAATTTGGAGCATTACAACGAGAACATGGGAGACATGAGCTTTCAGGTGGATGGCAAGGACTGTTCTGTGGCAGAACTGGTGGAGATGTACCACATCCGGAGCGCGTTTCCCAAAGGGTCATACATTGACGATCCAAACAAATACCCAGCACTTACCGCGTGGACACTCAGGCCACCGCTCCACCCGAGAGGGCTTTGGAAGTACAGGCAGTGGACCGATATCACCAAGGTGAAGGGAAAGGTGCAATCGGTGCTCCATCCTTGGGAGGTTCTCAGTATAAGGTAAGGTAGCCTACTACCCCCTGTATCCCATGGGGATTTTTGCCACACTCAAATGCCATTTTCTCTCGTTTCCGCCTTGGGAAGCAGTTACTTTATAGCAATAGTCACATTTGCCCCTGGAGCTTTCGAACCACAGACGGATCTTGAGAAAAGATGAGAAGAAGCCAGGACGATTGCTGCCAGCCTTATAGGGTCCAGTTGTCGGCAGCAGTGCAACCAACATGCGACAAGGCATCATCAGTGTATAAAGGATGAGAACTGAATATGATTAGGGGCCTCTCGATCTTCCTGAATTTCCATCAGATTGTCGCATATTGATCTTTCGCTAGTCCCCTTGACACATGATTTCTAAGATACCAGGTGGTGCCTGGTGATGTTCCCCTGACAGATGGTCCGTGCATGTAAACAATTTGCAACCATTGGCGTCCATGTCCTGAACTAAAAAACTGGCACTGCGAAGTGGGAATGCAGTATTTACAGATAATTGATAGGCTGTAAAAGATAGTTAACAGGCCTTAAAAGGTATCGAGAATACATTAAAAGATACTCTTAACGTATTAAAAGATAGTAATAAGCCCTAAGAAGATAATTAATAGGCCTTTTCTACTATTCTCAAGGTGTGACTCTCCTGGCTTGCAATACTGATTATTTTGTCTACGGCGTGGCGTCCAAACGACCTAGTACCTCCCTCTTAATGTGATTCGCCTCAGCTTCCAAGAGACACAGGCAAATGCAGATGGGGACATAATGACATCTTTGACAGGTCTGTGTGAAATAATGGACGTTGGTGCAAGGTGTTGCTAGATGATTGTGGCAGCAATGATGCCTGTGCAGATACTTGAGTCACGGGCGCAATCACTTCCACACCAAAATGCCTGTCTTTTGTGTCTATAAGAAAATGATAAACTGCACCCTTCATTTAGCATTTAAGTCCCCATTACCTTTCCCAAAAACGACCGGCCACCCATTCCTGTTTTGCGGGGGTGAGATTACCCAGCACGATTTCCGAGCTTGCATGGCAGTCTAATCAGACTGCGAGACAGGAACGATGACAACTTTTCCTCTAACCTGGCTGCCTCAACCTCGCTAGTCACAGCCTCCCGACGCTCGAGGGGTTGCAAAGTCTCCGATCCCCAATATTGCATGCCGCGTACCAAGGTAGCCACTTGAAGTCATGTGCGTCCTTCCGCAACCCGTCAATCTTATAAGCAGTCACCTCGATACCCTTCTCACCGTCTTCAACTTCCCCATACCGGACCTTCGCTGGTACCAACATCCCCTGCTTCTCCAACTGAGCACAAGCTCTTGCCGCAGCATTCGCCCTGGTAGAGTCCCGATATGCCTCATGCAATGTATTCACAAAACCTCCCAAGCGTCCCCAGCCGTGGCAAAATGCTGGGGTCTTCTCCAACCTCGACGTGATCCACCCGTGCTCAAGCAGGACATCCTTTCTTGGACCCGGCCGCCAAAATGGCACCCCAAGTCTTGCCATCTCTTCTTGCAACGAAAAAACGAAACAAAACCTGAGCCAGGACCCGCACAGCTCCAAGAGTCTGGCCCGCCATTGTGGTCTACCGGTAGGGATATAATTGGCCAGGGTATCGATGTGATGCTGCCCATTCTCAGCCACGCAATCCTTCTTGGACCAGAACGGACGCGGATGTGTGGCATCCAAAAGCATGGCCAGGAAAAGTGCCACAGGGTACCAAAAGCAGAACCTGGTGACTAATTCTAGTCGCCACAAACCCCTGGATATGATTGCCATGGCTATGATTGGCATTTTGATCAAGAGAAATGCAAGAAAGCGCATATGAATTTCGACCTTGCACCAGTGGCATGTCGGTGTTAGGCCTCTGAATGGCGCATCATCTTCTTCCTCGTGCTTGTTGCCGCGAGCGTCGTCTTTGTCGATGGAATCGTTGGCAGGACGGGCGAGACCATGCTTGAAGAGGATGAGATCCTATGGGAGGAAAGCCGAACGGTACTCCTCGGGCAGTTGAGCGTGGCCAATGAGACCGAAGAGCGAATCTTCAGGACAACAGACAGTTGTGTCCTCCATTATGCAAGGATATAGAGGTGGCAAATGGACAACCTGAAAGAATGGTCGTTGAGATGTCAAGGAAAATTGTTGTCGTGATGGCGATGTGATGGGTACTTAGATATGTGACTTGGTGGTTAAGTGGAAATGTGCAATGGGAAAAGAATTGAGAGGCAGAGAAATGGGGCGAGATGCTTGCCTTAAAGAGAAAACGAAAGGCAAGGACGGGAGCAAAAAAAGCTTATGAAAAAGCTTAAAACTTATGCTCTGAAGATGATTGAGGGCCCAACAGGCCACCTAAGCAGATACTTTGTGGCACTGATGGTTGGATGGTGGAAGCTTCTATCCCATCCACCAAGCGTAAAAAACCTTTCTCAAAGCTGTGGTTTGGATCAAGATCGCCAACTTTCACTCTCAGGCTCGCATGCGCCGACTTCATGTCGGCTTCAGGCTGTGCTTGGGGCTTGATTTGGGAGACAGCCTCTGCGCCCAGGGATGGCCGCATGGTTTATTCAGTGTTATTTATCAAAGGCGTTTTACAATATAGCTACATGGTAAATGAGCGGTGTTACGGCCACCGACGGCTGAGGACCTTTGGTACCTACCTCCTTCCCCTTTTTATTTCTCAAAGCAGTAATGCATTCACTACGATAAGATATCGACTCTTCATGTTTTCGCTACCTCTATACGGTCTTTGACAACTTCTTGTATAGCCGTCGCAGATATGATGGCAACCCTGAAGACACCCGCCCCGTCTCCATAAACCAAGCTGAAGTCCCCACCTCCACAAAACCCACACATTGACCCACGACGCTTGTTAGCATCCACACACTCTAATTTAACTTCAACGGTCACCGAGTTTCACCTCCTGCCTCGACAAGACAACAACGATGGGATACTGAGGGCGATATTTACCATCTTGATTTCAGCTTTTCTCCAGACTATCTACACCGTTTCCGACACGGACCTTAGAGCGACATTTACAACAAGACCATGACCATGGCGGCAAGAATGAATTGTTGAAGCTATATACATCCCAACAAAAACACGTTACCACCATGTTCACTTCTTTTCAACAGCCTCTACCCACTCTGACATCAAGTCCTCGTAATCCTCCGGACCATACGGCTCCGTCGCCTCCTTCAACCAACCGGGCTTGCGATGAACCTTCAACCCCATGTCCCCTACCATCAAATCCAAGTACGGAACCGCGTCAAATACAAAATCTGGCACCAAGGCCCCCTTCCCGGCAGGATACCTCCACTTCCCAAAGCGAGCATGCAATATAGTCTCGTGCTGGACCTCCTCCAGCGTCTTCGCTTTCCCTTTCCGATCTCTTTTCCCGTCAACCGGCGGAATCGTCTTCACAGGCAACTGATCTGCAAAGTACGCCGCAATCCACAACCCCTGAATATGCGCCATAATCATCGTGCTGAAGTTCATGCAGATCCCGGCAAAGGCAATATCCCTCGTCTGCATGAACTTCGCCGAAGCCGGCACCATAAACCGGTACAGTGTCCACGGCGTCAGCGGCGTCGAAGGATTGATCTTATCCGTTGTCGACAATCCCTTCGTGCCCAACAGAGGCTTCAAGTTGGGGTTTTGCACCGGCTGGTCCTTCAGCCTCGGAAACCTTTCCAGGATTTCCTCGTCAGCCTTTTCGACAGCTTCCTTGGTGAATAGCTTTGCCTTGCTGGGTGTGTGAGGGAGCCCGACCTCGACGTCAATTCCCTCGGGCAGGAACTTGACAGGTGGCACGTGCTTCCATCCCGTGGCACAGCACAACGCATCGGCCGGAAGCTGTGTACCGTCGGATAGATGCACCTTTTTGTGAGACAGGCCGGTGATGTCTGCGATGTGGACTTTCACTGGGCCTTTCGTCAAGAGGTCCCAGAAGCTCGTGGGGTAGTTGTAGATGGAGAATGAGGAGGCGGTGAACATGGGGTGGCTCCATGGTTTGATCTTTTTGAGCTCGGGGTGGGAGTCATATTTGTTGAGCGTGATGACGTCGTTGCCCAGGACGGTCCAGAAGATGTTGGTGATGGCTCGGCCGAGGGCGGTACCGTGGTAGAAGTTGCGGAGAGTATTGTAGCCGTCCGCAAAGCCCCAGATGCAGGGACTGAACCATGTGAGCATGCGGGTGTCTTCGAGGCACAAGGTTAGTACGCCATCATACGGAGGAGTTCTTGTGTTGTGAGTGGATGCCACCTACTGACGAGTTTCTCCAGCCACTTCTTCAATGGTGTCACATAAGCTGGTGACATCCACACAGCACCATGGCCGCTTTCTCGAATCACCCAGTCGACCTGGATGCCTCTGGTGCCATAGGCATACACGGCGTCCCAAGCCGACTTACTCCCACCAAAGACCGTCACCCGATGTGTCGTCTTCAGGGTATCTACGTGCTGAAGAAGGTTTGCGCCGTGGAACAAGGGCGCGCCGAACTCTTCCTGTCCGTCAATGTGAGGCAAGAACGGCTCAGCAGTCAATCCGGTAGCGACAATCAGCTTCTTCGCAAAGATCAGGCTTGTCTCGCCGCCATGCTCGACAGTCAGCATCCAACCACCGTCCCACCCCTCTTGATGTTCGGCCGTTACGACCTTGTGTTCAAAGCGGATCTTGTCAGCGATGCCAAACTTTTCGGCATATCTCGCCAAGTACTCGTGCACGACAATGCCAGGGATGTGATCTCCAGGTTTGACCCCGAACTCCTCTGTGGTCATGGGAAAGTCTGGAAACTGGTAAGTTCCCAGCATGTTGTTGGTTCTGAGTTCGGGATATATCCGGCTCTTGGCCCAGACTCCGCCAACACTTTCCTTGTCGTCCAGGATGGTGATGGTCTTGCCATTATGGAGTTGATGGTACGCTTTGGCAGCGGTGAGGCCGGCAATGCCTGTGTAATGCGGTTAATGACAGGCGACAACGTGCAGCGGGTTGTGGCATATATACCTGCGCCGATGACCACGAGATCGACGTTTTCCATGGTGAAGGATTCGAGTTCCCCAGAAGGGATCTCGGTGTATGCCAGAGGATATTTGCCTTCCTTGAAGGTTATTCCCTGGTTACCAATTCGGATATCTCGGCCTCTCCCTGCAGGTACGTATCTGCGCCGTTCCTATAGAAATGCGAAAAGAAAGGTTGCTGTTTGAACAGGTGGATATGTGCAGTGCCGTATATGATTATAGCGATCACGCCAGGAACCCCCTCATACCTGACCCCGCTCACAGCTGAAGATTATCCTTAGGAACAGCCAGCAAACCACCACGCGAAGGAATTTCTCGCGGCATGCACCCTTGAAGCGGGAACATGTCCCTGTTACCAGTTAGGAGGGTTGCAGCCGGACCCCAGACGGGATGCCAGTCAAAGAGCCAACTGCATAGTCGGATGCCCTCGACAGCGCATCCGATAGGCAGATGGCATCTTACCGACTTTATTCTGACCAACGATAAGACGGCACGACTATACACTCAGGGGATTAAAAGGGAGGCATTTGGCAACGTGCGAAAGCTGACTGCGTTGCGCTGAGTGGCTTGCTGCCAAGAACCACATTCCATTATATTGTGAAGCTTCCCGGCCCAGCTTGGTCGTGATCGGCAAAATGCAACCCTCCATGTTCGGGAGTTCCAGGGGTTCGTCTTTGTTGCTGAGGACTGGCAGAGATGTGAAAGTTGTCATGAACTGCCAAAATGCAACGTCAGCCGCGCGGAATTTTCTCGAGGCTGGAAGCCAATAGCTTTCTCGTCGCATTCGATAGCGCATGTAGTGTAACAACTGGGGAGGCTCGGGGGGGTGATGTGGGTTGGGTGTTCCCTAAACGGGAATCCCATGAACCCTGCAGATAAGCGAATCATTATTCAGCGCACTTTTCCTCGCGACATGGCCAAGTTGCGCACTTGAACTTGGCCACAGCAAACGTTCAGCCACGCTGACTCCAGATGAGACGGCCCTCCCAAGCACGTGCGTGATGCATAGCTCTTCAGTAATAAGCAGGCAACGACCTGTCATCCCTTGCCGACGTGAGGGAAAAGACTTGGTGACGTGCCTTCCGCCGCTGGCAGATGAGCTTAGCACCCATTGCTTGCTTTTGGTATTGGGTCAACGGATGCTGCGCGGGGGTAGAAGGTTTTCGCTCGGGGTTTATTCTCCGGGAACTTGAACAAAGAGTGACGATAGATGATGATTCGGGAGGAACGGGGGTTGTCCATTTCGGCTCACGATAGACAAAGGTAAATGCCGATCGACCAGTGCCACGTGCGATTATTTTCTCTACCGCCGAAACTCCATTGCTTCCAGTACCTTTCCATCCCATGCGGCCGCGGGTCTACCCTTCCCGCTGGCTCAACATCGCCCTTTCAGACAGCAACAGCTCTTGCCTTCGCCTTCGTATCCTACGACTACTCCGTCCAGTTCACGGCCTCGGCCGACCTTCCCTTCCCAGACTCATTTCCATACCGGCGCCTCATCGGAGAGTTCTTTTTCCTCAACGGCAGGTTGCAGCCGCTGGTTCGCTCAGCTGGCCTGCTGTGCAACCGGATACCACGTGCAGCACGAACATTGCAATGCTGTAGCAAACTGCATGCTCCCACTCTCCAAAAAAGAAATCCACCGTTGCACGTCTCCCGGGCTGGCTTCTGCTTCGCTTCTTCCGCTAGCCTCCTGCCTCTCCCCGTCCATAGATCTGCGGTACGAGTTTCACGCGGCCACCAACGAGACCTTGGTCAGCTCAGGCATCCAATGCAATGGCGAGTTTCCCCTGTCTCCAGGCTCAGGGTTCTTGTTCCTGGTGGTCAGCGTAATGATAATGCCAGGTTTGGGGGGCACCACGGCTTTATTGTATGTTGCTGCCCCTCTGCTGTCCCACGGAGCACATCCCGATTCCCCCCATGGAGCTCGCACTGGATCTTTGTAACAGCTCCAGGACTGCTCGACTGTGTTCCTGTTGAACATATTGGAACCTTTCCCTCTCACTTTAAAAGCATTCTTGTTGCTCTTTTGCAATGGATAGACGGTTGGACGGCATGGTAGCGGTTCGGTATCAACACGTGGTGGCGTCTTTTGTTTGCTTGGCCCGTCTCTTCTGAACATTCATTCTCTTTGACCACCTCGATTCTCATCGGCGAACATTCGTCATTTCATACCCGGGATCTGCCGTCTCCCCTGATCATAACCCTATAACAGGCGCCTCAACTTCTCCCACTGCCGCAAGCCTAATCGATGCCAAGAGCAATATCGGGAATGCTCTGCAAACACATCCAGCTTGCCCTTGAGACACTTACAACCTGAAGATGGACGAGTTCATCACCGAAGCCTTTACGTTGCTGGGAGTGGCGTTGGTAGTTGTTGGGCTTCGGACCTACGTCAGGTTGACAACCGTCGGCATCAAGGGGTTTCAGGCGGACGATTATTTGATGCTTGTGGCAGCGGTGAGTCTGAACCTCAAAATACATCAGGCTAGGACACTGGGCTGAACAACGCACTGGTTTAGGGTGCATACACAGTTGAGACATATCTTGCCTACTCGGTAGGTGCTTTTTGGAAGGGGCTGGCCAACAATGCCATGACGGATGAGCAACGCCGACTTCTTGATCCGAACAGCGAGGAGTTCCGATTGAGGTACAGACCAACAGTTATGATACACCCTTTTGGATTGTCTTAAAGCTAATGGTTGTGCTGCAGGGTCAATGGGTCAAAGACACAGGTGGCTGGCTGGTCAACCTACACCTTTCTTTTATGGACCATCAAGGCTGCCATCTGTACTTTTTATCTCCGATTGACTGTAGGCGTCCAGCTCAAACCAACATCTGATTGGCCTGATCAGATTATTCTGACATTTGGAGTAGGAAGGATTGGAGTACCGCAAGCGGATATTCACTGGTTTTGTGATGATCTTCGTCACTTGGGTTGCTGTCCTTTTGTCGATATTATTGGGCTGTCGTCCCCTCGAAAAGAATTGGCAGATCTACCCAGACCCTGGCAGTGAGTGTTCATCCTTTGAATACTGAGTGACACTAAAACAATGCTAGACTTTTGTCAGCCGGCCATATCCAACATTGACATCTTTGTTACGCTATCCCTCAATGTCGCGACTGATATCTATCTCATGAGCATCCCGATACCAATGTTAATGAGAGCCTCGATGAAGCCGCTGAAGAAGATTGGACTCATTGTGCTGTTCTCCGGTGGAGCGTTTGTGACGGTTGCTGGAGTCTTGCGGTGCATTCTGATCGTCACGGTGAGTTGTCTGTATGATATCTTTGGAAGGAAAACGAAGGTGTCACTGACTCCATAATCATCATGGCAGGATCCCATCAATGGTGCTCAGCAGGCGGGATCCTGGGCCGTAAGAGAGACCTTTGTCGCTGTTGTGACGTCTAACCTTCCCATGTGCGTTCCCCTGATTAATAGATGGGGTCGACCCATTCTGGGAGGCCTTAAGCCCCTCAAGTCGACGACAGGCAGAATGACGCGTTCTGGTCGGTCGGACCCCAAGCATGGAGCGTTCAGGCTTGAGGACAAGAACCCTCGGCGTGGTTTAGGTCCGAGGAGTGTCAATCCCATCACAGACCTGACGCTATTCGAGGCTGAGTTGAACGAACGTCCATACATTGAGCAGCAGGAGAATGTCTGGAAACGAAATGGCGCGAACTATGACTCTGAGGTGGGAGTGGAAGACGATGGCACCCACCGGGGCGGGTTCATCTGGAAGCAGACATCTCTTCAAGTGTCAGAATCGAGAAACACTCACGGCAGTAACACGGATGACCACAACTTTGGGGACTATTACCTAGTGGGACAAGCGAAGAAGAGTGCCGAGGCCATGAGAACCTCACCATCAACCCGCAACTGGAAGGTCTCAGGTGAGAGCCGCCTGGGGAGGCGCACGCCTTGAATCGCCGGTGCTTCTGCACGTCATGTCGATGTGAATATGCCCAAAGCGGGGCCCCATTGCTGCTGGCCAGTAAGAGGGTGGAGGAACAATAGTGAATGAATGCATTCTGAAAGCTACATTGTTGCTCTGAGTATTGGGCGGTGTTCACCTTTGGAGCACACAATAGCAACGCTCACAAGAATACCCACATATCTTTCTTCCAGCCAAAGCTGCTCAACTTTCACTTCTCCCTTTCTCAAGCACCTCTATCTCTCTGTCTGTCAACAAGCATCTGGAAATTCGCGACTTCTTTCTTCCATCAACACTCGACATCGCCAGTCGCAGAAACAGACTTCCTCCCAGCTTTTCCCAACCCAGAGAGAAACATCACGAGCAACCGCCAATCTCCAAGGTTCCCACGATGTCGTCTTTTCCCTCTCTTCCGTTCGCGCGCCCTCGAAGCAGCACCCTCGGCGGCTGGCACCCGCCCGCCTCGTGGTTCGAGAGGCAGCGTCCGTACGCGATGCCGGAGGGGATTCGTCTTTGCAGACTTGTAAGTTACCAAAACACATCATTGAAATCATGGCGGTGGTTATGCCCGACAAACATCGTTACACACGAGTTAAGAAGCCGCCTCAAGGTTCTTTGGCCACCAGCTGCCCTCAAATCATTACCCGAGCCTCATCCAAGCATGTGATGATTGCCCGAGCCCTCGACGTCCGATATTCTAGCCGTTACCAAAGTTTGTCGATTACTAACACGGCCATAGAACTCGAACAAGGTCTATACCGCTGAGGACTACGGCGACCTGGAAGCATTTTGGAACCCAACCTTCCACCGCCCTCGTCTCGACTGCATCCCCGACACCAGGCCCGCCGACTTTGCCCAGAACCCCGACGCCGTGAAGACCGAGCTCCGGCGGAGTATCTCAGACCCGACGTTCCGGGAGAGCATCCAGATTGCCAAGGACAAGGAGGAGCTGGAGCGACGTGCTCGGCTTGTGGCTATGAGGGCCAACCCGGACCCCAAAGACCCGTTTATGAAGGCGATCAGGCCAGAGGACTGTAAGTTATTATCAACCATCCATCTCAATTTGTCAATCGTATCGAAGCAGATTGGAGTCCCCTGGATGAAGTGGGGTTTGTCGAAAGGCAAAAATGCCAAGAGGAGATGGTCAACATCAAGTTGAACCCGGGGTAGTCCCAGTAACCGGTCACTTGGAGGATGAGAATCATGACAATGAACCAGTCCTGGACTCGATCACTAACAACATTCTCAGGGGAGCGACTCCTACCCACGCCTCCGACCCCTCCGCCCTCGCCCGCACGCGCGTTCCCGACCAGCTTGCCGGAGGAAAAGAAGCGCCTGCCCAAGCCCCGGTACAGCTGGTTCGGGTTCGGCCCCGCCGTCGTTCCCCCGCGCTACCAGTTTGTGGGCGCTGCTGAGAAGCCCAGCAAGGGCAAGACAGCTGCGACTCCGTCGTCGGTTTTGGGGAAGCACGCCCGCGACAGTGGTGACGAGGTGGATGACGATGAGGAGGTCGGGTTGGGGCCGAAGGTGAAGAGGCAGGTGACGGAGGTTGCTGGGAGGATGGGCTGGGTTTTTGTGGCGAGGGGGTTTGTGAGGAGGGGGGTGAGCAAGGTGGGGGATCAGATGACTGTTGCGGCGTTTATGGTGTTGTGTTCGGTGCTGTTCTTTTTGGCGGTGATGGGAGCGGGACTGTGGGTGGTGGCTGGGAGGGTTGTGGAGGTTATGTATGGGGAGGAGGAGATTCGGGAGAGGGAGGGGGATGAGTTTGTGGAGGATGGGGAAAGTCGGGGGTTGGCTGAGGGTGATCAGGATGTTGAGGGGACTGCAAGGGAGGGGGGAGATCGGGTTGCTGATGGGGTTGGTGTTGAGGGTGAGGCGCTGGAGACTTACTCACGCTGGACGCGGGCTTTCGTGGCACAGTACCCTCACCTTTTGAGTTCTTTGACCTAACGGCCGGGCATTTTGCTTTTATCAACAGGCATGGTCAGCATCCGGGTGGGCATTATCGGGACTCGGATGACAGTTCAAAATCTCAAGTGGGCATTATCGAAGCTTGAGCAAGTGTTGTGGACAAGGACTGGATGCTTTTCAACATTTGCAATGGGCATTTGAGCTATCAAAAAGGGCGTTATCGACATTAGGAGAGGCATATTAAAGACCCAGGCGGGCATTATCGAAGCTTGGGAAGGCCTGTTGTATAATGGCAAAGGCGTAGCAGCTATCCAAGTGGGCGTTATCAAAGCTTGGAAGGGCATTTGGTGTTGAGAATAGGCATATTGGGAGGTTTTCAAGGCATTGGGGGTGGTTCACAAGGGTTACATTGATACCAGTTAGGGCTTACTGTAATTTTGCTAGGCGTACGTGTATATATTATGGGGGCGTCCAGGTAGATACGTCCGGGGAGCGAGACCAGAGAAGTTTTCTTCTTCTCGAGTGGAGGACGAAGATAGGCTGGCAGGCCAATTGATTTCATACACTTGCTACCAATTCAAGCCTCAAGGTGAGGTTATTCCCATGACGTGAGCTCGGCCTCCCCGCACGCTTCCCCCTTTTCTTCCGCGCTATCGCCGCCAAGCCGTTGCGTTGTGACACACAGCTCTTTCTTTGGTACGCCCTTTGCTCGACTGCAGGAGGAGACAAGAAATACCAGAAAAAATGCGGTGTTAACTTACCTTTTTGAGCCGCTTGTGTAATTAAGGATATCTTGTGTTTGCTTACCTATAAGAGCTGCTGAACATCACCAGATAGCATCATCAAATCCAACACCACCGTCTAACAAGAGCAGTCATGGCTTCTTCAAACCCCCACAAAGACGCGCAGGAATCTCAGAAGTCTGATGGTTTCCCTCTCTCCTGCGAGTGCGGCTACATCACCATGACCACACCCTCCCGCAAACCCTCCGGCATGGCGCACTGCCACTGCAAGAGCTGCCAGAAACAATCCGGCTCGGCCTTTGGAACCTCGATCTACTACCCAACGGATCAAGTCTTTCCTCTGCCTCCCGACCTCGAGGCAAAGCTATCGGTGTTTGATCATGGGACAGACAGCGGCAACACGATGAGGTGTTACTTCTGCCCAAAGTGTGGGGTGAGGATCATGCACCAAGGCATCTTGCCCGACGGGAGTTGGAGGGGAGTCATGAGCTTCAAGGCGGGGGCGTTGGATGAGTGGCCTGAGCAAGGGGGGCTGGACTGGAAGGCGATGCAGGCCAGGCATATCTGGACGAGGAGTGCGAGAATGGGGCTTTGTGGGGAGTGGGAGGCTTATGAGAAGTATCCGGAGGATATGGCTACTGGGAAGAAGGAAGGCGAAGGGGAGGAGAAGAAGGCGTGATGAGGGAGATGGTTGGAGGAGGAAAGCAAGGGCTAGGGCTAGGGTTATATGCGAGGTCGACCAACGAAATAGCCGTGTCACAGCCATGTTCCAAGACTTGTGCAGCGTAGGTATATGATAGGATACGGTCTGACTACACTCAATACTCCTCTGCGCTACCAAGCGCACATATCATGATATTCCATTCAAGAGTCATGGGCGCCTCGTGATGCAGATGTAGGAACGAACAGTCATGACCCTGAAAGTCGATTTGCAAAGTGGGGCAGCCATGCACGTCAAACTAACGTGCACGGGCAGACCCCTCGTTGGAGTGGCCCAACTCCAAAACGGCGCTCTACTATTTCTCTAGACCATGCGACCGTTTCTCCAGCTTTCCAGATCTTCGTTAAACGTCCTTCGTTCACGCTTTGTACATACAATGGCCCCAGGTCAGTTCTCCCCCGCCAATGCGCTTCCTGACACCGCGGAACCCGAGCTTCGGCGCGCTCTGCCCCGCCATACCCCGAGCCATCTGAAGTTCCAGGGAACACGCACACCTTGACGACCACCAGATTTGCTGACAGTGTTGGCTCAACAAACAGTCCCCGACTCCCGCCCTATCGTTATCTCGGGCCCATCCGGCGTCGGCAAGGGAACTCTCTACGGCCGCCTGTTCCAGGTATGACCTGCCATGCCCCCCACACGAAAACCGTTTCCACCACGAGATCAGACGGCGGTCAGGCGAGAGACCGGCGATGTTGACAAAAGCGTTCCTCTAGAACCACCCTGATACCTTCACTCTTTCTGTGTCGCATACCACCCGCGGGCCACGCCCTGGCGAGACCGATGGCGTTCACTACCACTTCGTGACAAAGGAGGCGTTTGAGACGTTGAAGCAGGCTGATGGGTTCATTGAGAAGTAACGCTCCCGCTAAGATCTACAAACACAAACGAAAGGCAGGCCCGGCTAACGCCTGAGGAATAGTGCCAAGTTTGGCGACAACTACTACGGCACCTCCAAGCAGACGATCGAAGAGCAAAAGGCCAAGGGGAAGGTCACTGTTTTGGATATTGAGGTCGAGGGCGTGAAGCAGATCCAGGCCCAAAACTACCCTGCGCGCTATGTCTTCATTGCGCCGCCCAGCGAGGAGGCGCTGGAGCAGAGGTTGAGGGGCAGAGGCACCGAGAGCGAAGAGAGCATCCAGAAGAGACTCAAGCAAGCCAAGGTTGAGCTGGAGTACGCTAAGGTGCCGGGGATTCATGAGAAGATTATTGTCAATGATGTAGGTTGGAGATCGAGTGCCTTGCTTGTTGCAGCATGCTGACATTGGCGTTTTAGGATTTGGATAAGGCGTATCAGGAGCTGGAGGAGTTCGTTTTTGCTCAGCCCAAGGCTTGAGTAAGGACTGGAGTCGGAGTTGGCTGGAGTGGAATAGACGGAATCTTTCATCAAATCGCCAATGGCGCACTTCCCTCACATGTCGATTTTCCGGGATCGGTATCCAATTTATGGAGCAATTCTCTCCTGCTAATAGCTATATGATTGGTAGGGTCACGCCTAATCCTCCAACGCGCGTTCCGCCATCCCAACTCACGTCTTCTCTACCTGTGTTGGGTCGGAAACATAGGGCGGCACACGTGCTTTGACCGGTCATAAGGCCTTTGCCGCTACCCCGCCCTTTTCGCTTTTGTTTTGGCCTCTTCTTCACTTTCGTTATAGTAACGGTTGCTAGCTCGTTCGTCGCTCTACCTCGCCCTCTCCTTGTTTTAAGGCGTAAGCTGCAAGACATCCTGAAGCCGGCCATTCGGTCTTCCACACCTGGCCTCAGAACGATTCGTTGATCCATGGAGGAGTTAACCGTCAGCCACTCCGGCACAGCGTGTCAAACTGACACCCTACCAGTCGCACTTGGCGATGCAATCGTCAATCCACACGATAGTCCGGCTACCTTCGAAAAGTTCACGAATCTTCCCACGGACATCCAATGGAATATTTTCGAAGAGCTGCTCAACATTGAAGGTTTGCGGCATGGCCCAACAGCTCATTCCTTTGTTGTGCTGCCCACAACTCTAGCACAGCGATTGTTTGAGACCCGACACCGTGACAACCAGACTGCTTCGAGACTCTGCAAAGTTTTTGGCGGATTTTCGAAGGATCTTCAGGCATTATTCCACCACACTCGCCAGCTTATAACCACCGGGCAAAGCCCTCGACAGTCCTTAGCCGGTGGCCTTGCGTGGGTGACCCAGAAACATCTTCACAGACTCGGAAAATACACAAGAAAGGATGCCAGAGTAGCGGATATGCCTGGCGGCTGTCGATACCTTCGACTGCAAAAGATCGCTCAAAGCTGCTCTCTGGCGAGACGCGTCGTCAACCAGGCACACCGAGACCATGGAAGCACCACGGTCATTCCACTATACGGTGGTCAATCTATTCTTGCCAGCACCGAACATGATCTATTTCACATAGACTTCCTTGTTCGTCCCCGTATCTTTCTCCCAGGTTCTACCACTCGGCTGAAAACGGCGAAGTATTGTGGCGACTTTCACGGACTGTTTATTGTTAACACCCTTGACTGTTCCTGTTCTTGATTGGTTAAGCGGCGTGCGAAGGCTCATGGTGCCGCTCTGGGTCGTCGACGAAAGCATGAATAATGAGTGCAGGGAATGGGCTTTAGACCCCAAGAGCATTCACGTCCGCGAAAAGTCGGGTGATGGGATGAGCGACGACTCAGAGAGCGACTACGAGCCTGTTGATCTGAAGATATTGGACGACCCTCCGTGTATCAA
The DNA here is from genome assembly GCA_033296885.1 of Triangularia verruculosa. Lineage (NCBI taxonomy): Eukaryota > Fungi > Ascomycota > Sordariomycetes > Sordariales > Podosporaceae > Triangularia > Triangularia verruculosa. The sequence goes on along the minus strand of MU863959.1, from coordinate 108,006 downwards.
TTGCGGCCAGAGGATTCACTCTCATTATCCGGTTAAATGGCTACACCAATACAGACTTTTGGCCCTTAACTGCCTCCCTTCTTTAAAGTCGATTCACTTCGTCCTTCACGGTCAAGTTCCCTTGGCAGACGTACCAAACTCGAATTACCCCGCCTGGAGAGTACTGCCCTGCCCGATTCGCAATCAAGGTGGCCGTCAACACAATGTTGCTCTCAATGCTCTGTGCCTGTATCGCACCCGACCGAAATTAGTTTGGAGACGGGAACACCGGCTAGCGCCAGTCGAGGAAATTAGATGCATTGGCGGGTCATACGTTGAGCTCTGGGGTCCCTATGACTTTATGTCGTACCTTTTCAATCTTAGTCTGCAATACACAGATCCACACTTGGCTGACTGGGAGAGCACCGACGGTGGGATAGCTCAAGCGTGGGAGACAACCGTAGCCAGGCTGGAGCACAGGTTCGTGCGTTGGGTACCGGAGGGTGCAGATATGTTTCCCTGGAAGACAGACTTGAAACGCTGGCATGACCGGCGCGGGATCCATGGCTAGGGTCTGGCGTCAGTACGGTCAGTACCCTGACGCCAGACGATGCCGTACAACCTGTGTGCCACCGGGGAGGAAACACAGATTTTGACGTTTCTCATCATCGTTCAAAGCAGGACCTTTGAGACGCAGTTGGGGAACATTTTTCTAGCAATACTAGATATGCCATCAGGCTTTGAATCGAGCACCACTTCCCTCCTCGCCTTGCTACATGGGTAATGCTTCCACACAGTGAGCACATCGGCACAAATTCTTGGTTACTTCGCTGCTGCCAGAACTCGCGACCACGACATCACGTCCTGGACAGAAAGGCTGGCACTGCAAAGTGGGAATACGGTATTTATAGATAACTAGTAGGCCGTAAAAGATAGTTAATAGGCTTTAAAAGTTAGTTAATAGGCTTTAAAGGATACTTTTACCGTATTAAAAGATAGTAATAAGCCTTAAAAAGATAATCGATAAGCCCTTTTCTACTATTCTTAAGGTGTGATCCTGGCTTGCAGTACCAATTATTTCGTCCACAGCGTGGACATTAAACCCTTTACCCCGCGGTTTAAACCCCATCCTTGGACGACCTTCTCTGCACACCCTGCAACTCGACATCCAGTACCTTGTCCACGTTCTTCTGTACCTTGTCCTGCATCTCTTTGCCTTCGAACATGAAACTCAACTCTTCGAGGGTGCGGTTGTGCGTCTCCGGGAAGAGGAGGTAGACGGTGGCGATCTCGACGAGAATCCAGACGCAGTAGACAATGTAGTACTTCCATCCAATGGCGTCCAGAGCAATGGGGTTGACGTATGTGTTGAAGAAGACGGCGAACCGGACGGTCAGCTGCTCGACTGCGATGCCCTGTGCACGTTGCTGATAGGGGAAGATCTCGACCATGTAAGTGTATGCCAAGGCATTCCAGCCGATGTTGTAGAATCTGCACGTCACAGGTCAGCAGACAATTCCATCACCGAATCCAGGGATTGAGCACTTACGGTGAGTAAACAAAGATAAACACCAACACCGGAATCGCCGCTGCCGAGCTATTCTCAATCGTTGCCCTTGCGCTAGCAATTGTCCAGACCACGTACACCACCGCTGTCCCAATGGTGCAGATCAGAAACATCCTCCGCCTCGGAAACCGTGGCGCGATCAAGGCAATCGGCACCGCGTTGATGAACCCCCAGCAGGTGTTACTGAGAATAACCTGCTGTACCGTCCGGTTATCCGTGATGTTGACCAGCGCGAGGATCTTCTTCATGTAAAAGCTCAACAGCCCGTTTCCAGACCATTGAGTGAAGAACCCGACCACAGCAGCAAGCAAGAACCGTCTTCTCATGGCAGCGTCACGGAAGACATCCGCCCAGAGGAACTTGGAGGCCAGCTCCTTCTCCGCGGCAATAGTACTCTGAATCTGCGCGTACTCCAGCCTAACAAACTCATCCCCATCTTTCCCCTCAGAATGGTACTTTTGCAAGATGGCAAACGCCTCATCCCCACGGTCCTGACTGACCAACCACCGAGGAGACTCCGGGCACCAGTGCATGAATCCGAGCTGGAACGCGCTCGGGACAAGCTGCAGCAGACTGGGTAACCTCCACGCCCAGGTGGATGTCATCTGGAAGGTGCCATATGTTGTCCCCGCAGCGATGATCGCCCCGACAAACCACGATGCGTTGAAGAGCGAAGTCATGATGGGACGTTCGTTGGCGTAGGAGAGCTCGCCGATCATGGAGGAGGCGTTGACGATGGCGAAGGGGATGCCGAAGCCGAGGACCCAGCGGGAGGCGAGGAACATGTCGCTGTTGCGGGCTCCGGCTTGGAGGCCGGCGCCCATGCACATGATGAGGGAGGCCATTAGGATGGTGCGGCGGCGGCCGAGGTACTGGGAGACGGTGGGGATGAAGGGAATGGCCATGAGGGCACCGAGGGAGTACATTGCGTTGAGGAGACCAAGGCGGGAGGAGTCGGGGTTGTCGAAGTCTGATGGTGATGATGAGTCAGTGAAGAGGCGGGTGGGATAGGGGGAGGGGGTAACATACAATCGGTCCATGCCTTCACAGCTTGCAGGCTGTTCATCATGGAGCTATCGAAACCAGAAGTCCATTCCACTCCCAAACCTGTCGGCACGAGGATAAGATACAAGAACCGAAGATTCGGCTTCTTGTACCAGGGGATGTCATCCGCCTGCGCGATGCGGGTGAGCCGCGGGTCAGCAAGCTCTTCTTTGGAGCCGATGATGGCCATCTTGGTGATCGTCGTCGTATTTCTCCTGTCGTACACTGCCTTGATGAACTGATCCGATAGAATGGAAACTTCACGGCAAGATACCCCATTACTTTATACCTTACCAACCCCTTCTCCCCCAATCTCCACCTACCTGGCTATCGGGTACGTCACATACAACTCCCCCATCCCGCCATATCACCTTCCCTTTTGCATTCCAATATGTAGATCCTTCGAACCATATTCCACTGGTGCAAACTCTGCCTTGCGGGTAAGGCATCTTGCCAGGAGCTAACGTGACGAGCAGAAGGCCGGGCGTATTTTCTATTAGAGAACCGATCCCGCGAATCAGATCGTTGAATGCCAAGTATCGCCTAAATGGCGGCCATGTACCGACATGCCAAGTTCTCTGTTTGGAGTTGTTCCCTCCGACCTATGCGGGGTTGACCTGTCTGCCCTGCCGTGCCCGGCCGATGGGCGGATTTGGGAGACACGGGAGTATGGCGGGATGCAACGGTGTTACGTTGCGAACTGGGGGAGATGTGACCGAACCGAACAGCAGGGGTTTGTTGGGACGTCAGCTGTCAGGAACAAAGGCAACAATTGGCCGTTCAGATACGACGGACTTGAAAGGTATTGGGATTCAAGGCAGTTACTGGACAAAGAAAATCATTCGGACTTGAGGATCAAGGGTCATTTCTAGGTTGGCTGATATTGGTCTATTAGTAGTGTAGGTCGGAAACCTTTCTTTGTCTACCCTTGCCTCTATCATCATGAGCAAGGTCGTATTAGGTGTGAGTAGCCACTGGCCAGCCAGTGGCTCTCATGAAAAATCTATCTTGACGTGTAATCCTAGTGTGTGTCTTGTGGAGGCATACTTACCTGCTACTTCTTGGTGGTGCTCGTTGGATCAGAGTCAAATCGAAAGTCAAAAAGAAGAGGATACACCCGGCCGAAACTGACCTTAACGTCATCTTCCGTCTTCGCGCCGGTGACAACAATCTTTCCTGACGTGAATATCAGAAGCGTTGGAGAAGATCGCGGTGACCCATCCGCGTTATTGCCTAGATACTGCTTGAAGGACAGGCCTGGGAATATTTCAGGCACATACCGTGCGCCAACTGCGTGATACCTGTTAGCTAGCCCCTCCAGTCTAACGTTGAAGCCGACATTGACACTCGCGACGATGTTCTGGATCTTGAAGTCTAGGAACTTTGGCTTGTAGCCACACTTCTGAACCGCATAAGCGTGTTTTCTAGCCGCAAGACGAGCCAGGGCTTCGCTCTTGGCACCTATGACGACCATTTTCCCGCTTGCGAAAATCAATGCTGTTGTTCGAGGATCTCGGATGCGCATGATCACAGCAGCCAAGCGGCGAGGTCTGTACTCGACATTGCGTGCTTGCTGAGAGAGGTGGTAGAGGTCAATGCGGCAGTCAAGATTGGCGGTGGCGACGAAGTTCTGAACTTGAGGAACAGGCCAGTCTGGCTGGTACTCTAATGTTTCAAGCTCTGGGGAGATGTCTCGATTTCTGTCAACTTGGTTAGAGTCGGCCATTTTTGTGGGCAGTTGTCGGTGGTGGTATCGCTTGCAAACGAAAACTTACCGTATGGTTCGTGGTTTGAAGGTGGGTATGACTGGTCAGTTTTCTGGGTCGGAGTACACAGTCTTATAGCCAACCATGGACCACCTCAAACAAAGACAGAGGTTACATCTTGACAGCGGTGGGGGTAACTGACGACAATAATGCTATTGTGTATAACAAAGATCCTCCTCAAGTTCGACGACAATGGCGTTGTTTCGGGCTGGTGGGGTTGTCCCTTGTCACCGAGGCTCCCAGTCAGCCCGGGCCTTGTTGCTTAGTATTTTTTGCGGACGCCTTTTTTCGACTACTTGCAGCGGACCTTCCTTAACCAATGTCAGACAAAAAGGCAGCGAAGACGGGAACTCGGAGACGACGGGAGTGGGAAGCGTTGACACGACAGCCTGAGGATCAACTAAGCGGTGGCCCAAGCTCCCTGGCGTGCTCGCTAATCTCACCAACGCTAGCGCCAGCAGCTGCCAAGTTTCAGGGCGCCAACAGTTGAGAATCTCCACTGAACCACATGTCGAGATCGTCATGAACGACATCGAAAGAAAGGCTCGCGAACGTCCACGAGGAAAGAATTTCCAAGGAAAATGACTGTCGCTAAAGATACCATCTGAAACTTCTCCATTGAACTTGGATCGTTAAGTCAACATCACAAAGAGCCGGTCACCGTTCCAACCATCCTGTTCGCGCGGACCAAGACAGAAAATTGACTTCGACGCCGGCCCTTGAAACGTCCACCGAAGCCAGTGCCTCCTCCTCTTAGGTCGCTTCCCCGCATGTCAAGATGGGGCTACTGAGGAAAACTCCTGTCCAGTGCCCAGGGATCACAGTCTCGAGGCCCGGCACGGGCATACAATGATGGCGACATGGTCAACCGCGGGCTCATGAGACCTGCCGATGACGGAACAAAAACAGCAAGACCCTTCCTCATCACCTGGACAGCCACTGTACACGGCAACCAACACAGCCACTCCGTTTGGCAGTGCACCGCATCTACGTTGCCCCTTGCCACGCGGTATCGACACCAGCAGCATGTCTCTGCTCGCCTTATTCAGGAGTCGAGATGCAAAAACCCCGACCGACTCACCCCCAGCCAATGTCTCAAGGAAAAGGTTGACGAAAAAGTCACTTGTTCGCCTATATGCAAAAGAAAGCGAACCTCCACAGGAATTCAGCTACCCTATGGGAAATCATGTCTCCTTCGAAAACATCCCCCGGCCCCAGCGCCAACCACGCACTTCCGCCAGTCTTCCGGAGTTGCCATGCTTGCCAATTTACGAGACTCTGACACTCTCCACGGGCTCTTCCAGGGCTCCCGATCATAGCAGCAGCGAGGGCACTTTGACAAAGGTGAGGGAAAAGCCTCGGCCTCTGTCTAAATGCACTCCTCAGAATACTTCGAGGCTTCACTTTGTCGCACAACAAAAGTCGCCAACGTTCAAACTCGTTCCCGCCATTTATCCACAGCCGGATCCTCAGTCAAACCCCAAACCCCCTCTTCACGACAGAGCCTCAATTTTGGCCGACGCTTATCGGTCGATCCTTCCGGACTTTGACGCGATGGAACAAGTCAACAGTCCAGAACTTTACCCTATCATCAAAAGGCGGCCATCAGAACTGGACCTCAAGCGTTCACAGATCTCGCTCTACCGGCCCCAACCTAGTGAATCGGCATATAGACAGTCAACTGTTGCCAAGCAGGTCATCGTCGAGATGCCTTCCTCGCCTCAGCACCAGTCTTTTAGTGCGCAGATTGATTCCGTCACCCCGCCTGTGTCAGCGGCATCGTCCATCACAGTGGTGGATAGCAGCGAACGTGGTTCCGAAGAGGAGTCTACGCCACCTGCCATTCCTCCGCAGGCTCCACAGCGGAAGCAGCGAGCCATGAACCACAGTCGGGTGGCTCCCCCGCGTTCGCCAGTAGCCTCAAGCAGCAAACCTGCTGTCGCACAGAGCCCGAAGCCGCCTTCCCCGCGATTCAAGATCCCGAAAGGGGAGAACTGCAAGACCTCCCTTGCCTTGCAAATATGCACCAACATGCTCACTGATGAGCTGAAGAAGGCACTGTTCCCGAAGAGACAAGGCGTTGACGAGGATCCGCAGGCAGCCAAGTTGCAGGTGCTGCTATTGATTGAGGCCTATGAGGGGGTGATGGACAACTGCAGAGAGCAATTGGCGCAGTCGGAGCACGAGAATAGCAACGTGGAGGTCAAACACGCGAAGGAGGCCATGGAAATACTGGGGCACTGGTTGGACAGTTTATACGAGATTTATGGGGAAGCCTTTGGGCATGATGATCCCAGATAATGACGAACGTGTTGAGAAAGATCCCTTTTTTTGTTTGCTTGTAGGGGTGTATGGGTTTTCACATGGTCAAGATTGGCTCTTTTGGGAATGATGAAAATAATTACTGGTGTATGTAGAGATCACTCACAGCTGCATTGAAGCAACAGTTGATATCGCAACTTATTTTGAGTCCTGGTTCAAGTGCTATCCCATACTAGCTCCCGTTGCTATCCCTAGCCTCCAGTGAAAACGTTCAATAATCAAAAGCCAATATCATGAATAGCTAGAAAACCCGTTTCTTCGTCACCAACCGCGCCCAGCGCCTCAAGAATGACAGACACATCCGCTTGCGTTCTTTTCCAGGCCCATGCTCGACTCTACTTGGTTTTGGTGGGGCGCTTCTCAACACCTCCATCGGGCTTAGGGGGCTCGTTGCCACCGCTTCTTTTGGCGGGCTCGCCGACGGGTCTCTTGCTGGGCTCGCCGACAGGTCTCTTGGGGGGTTCCGTGGATCCATCTTTCTTTCGGCCGTCCATTATGGAAACTGTTGAGCTCGGTTGGTGTGTTGATTATCGTTTCTTGACAGTGTCAATTTAAGGCTCGGTAGTGCTGGTGGGATAGGCCACTCGCAGGGGTATTGAATGTTTGTTGGATGTGGTGAGTCGGAGAGGAGGTTCAAAGCTGGAGAATGGGGAGATTTTATACCTACTACCGCATGCCATCATCAGGGGAGGCTGAATGAGAGGGGAGGCTGAATGGGAAACGAAGGTCATTTCCAAAAGGTCATACGCGAGTTTGGCGTTGCAGGTGTGCTACGATGCCGCGCGGTGGTTGCCGCTTTTCCCGATGTCATCTCCAGGTGGTCTGTGTTATGGTGATGCTGGACACGTGTTGATACTAGTTGTGTAACGAAGGGCCATCCACGGACATCAAGTAATACACTGTGGTTCGCAAGCTCCTCTACGTGATCATGTTACATGTGTCGCCTCATTGCGTGGGGGCGTAAACGGATGGTGTTCAGTCCGATGGATATGGCCCTGCTCACCAGAGACGTAGCATACCCAAGAGAGACGGGCATCACGGAGAATGATATGCACGGAGAGAATTTACATTACATTTCAAGTTATGTGTCGAGTGTTGCATTTAATGATGGCTCCATTGCAACTGTTTCGACTATTGTCTATAGCCCCTCCACCAAGGCTGCATTATCAAGACACCGCAGTTCAAAGTCAGTGATTATAGCTACTGCCCAACAAAGAAACCATCCGCACTCACACGGTCCACACGCAAAGTCAAAAGCGTCCAGCGAATGCCCGAGGTGAAAGGTTCGGTGATGGTTGACACCTCGCCAAGTAGCAGCTGCCAGGTTCAATGAGCTATGACAGATAGTTGAACAATCACTTCTTGACTGGGGGTTTCTCGGAGCCTCCATCGGGCTTCTTGGACGAGTAGCTAGAACAGAGTGTGGTTTCTGTAAAAGCGCTTGTTGATGGGTGAGCCAGGAGTTCGAACGTATTGGGCAGCGCGCTACTTATAATTTTTCCCGGTACCTTGATCGGTCAGGTTTACTTTGACAGATCGCGCGGGGGCTCGTTCAAGGGGCCTTCTTATCGTCATCGGTCGCCAAAGAGTGGGATGTCCTAGATGTGGCGCGCTGCGGGGGCTTTCTACGATTTCATCTGGAGTGCCAGATTCAGAACATGTCTAGAACAGGAACCGGCAAGTCCTACTAGAAATTACCGACTGCTCGAAGGGTAAGGTGGCTACTTCAGTGTGAGTGCCCGGGCAGATACCAGGTAATCTGCTGCTAGAAGTGCAGGCACACGAGGACAGCCCGCCTCTGGGCCAACAGGGGCCAGTGCATGTTTCAATTGTCTACTCTGCTGAACAGTCGCTGATCGACCAGAGGCTTCCAAGTTCTTCTACGTGACACAGTTTGTGGGCAAAGGAAGGCACTTGGCCTTCAACTATCATTCACTACCTCTTCGACTGAGATCTCACCAATGCCTTTTCCCGGGCAGGTACTAGAGCACATTTTGTTTCCTTATATATGTTCAAGACAGGATCTTAAGGCACTAGTACCCGCCCAGAACGCTGTCCGTAGATGGATTGGTTCGAGATTCTAAAGGCATCCAACCAATAGCCGCATTGCCTTTCAGCCACAGCATGCACCCCTCAGCTCGTAGTCACGAGATATTTAGCGCGTAAACCATCTTGACTCCTTAACCAGTGACGACTGTGGTTAATTCAGCCAACGCCTCATAGACTCCATCCACACAATTCAACATCGCGAAGCTAAGTCGCTAGAATGGCCGAAGCTGCAGGTCTCGTTGTGGGCGTCATTGCCCTGGCCGGGATATTCAACGATTGCCTCGAAGGCCTGTCACACATATCGGCACTTCGTTCTATGCGCCACGATGCGGAGCTTCTCAACACCAAGCTTGATGTGGAAAAGGCACTCTTCCTACAATGGGCGGAGCGGGTGCGGCTGGTTCAATCAGACTGCGACCGTCGGCTTCTATCGGGAAGCACAGCGCAGACGGTCGAGAAGATTCTCCGCCAAATGCGCCAACTAACGGATATTATAAGCGAGTCATACATATAAGCGAGTCGTACAGTCTCCACCACCCTACAACAACTATCCTCAATTATACCGCAACAACATTAGGAAGCAACTACAATTATATTAGAAACGGCTAAATTAGATGATTCCCTAGCCTCCTAGCAAATACGCGCGTTATGGCCAGGCTTGCCGCACATACTACAGCACCGAACCTTCGTACAAGCCCCCCCTACATTACCGCTATCCGGCTATATTTCTTCCACTACCTCCCCACCCACGGCCTTCTAGTCTAGTAGATCCTGTACATCTTGTATAGTAAGTAATCCTCTAAGCTATATATGTGTTTTTTTGGCTCTCCGGCGCTTACTTAAAGCCTCGTTAACTTTACGGAGTAAAGCGTTCTTTATACGAAAGAGAGCCACCTAGTATATTATAGCCGTTGTATCTTTAGTAAGTTGGTCTACTGTAGTTAATATTAAAGTCGGGGAGCTATTTTAATAGTTAGTAATGTAAGTTTTAATAAGCGTTAATTGTAAGTTGACTTCTCGGGGGTTTTGTAGTATCTGGAATACCTAAGGTTATAGAGTGCCGGGCTATAAGGTCGGGGGTGTTGGCATACGAAGCTTTATATTTAGCTTAGAAAGTATTTTTTTTAGATTGTACGGTATAAGGCTAGTACCTATAAAACTATCTTATATATTTTTCTCCGTTATAAAGGCGAAGAAGGCTTTACAAAAGGTATAGAGGAACTCGATCTTATTTATATAGTTAATATATACGTATATTAAATCTTCGATTTAGTAACCGTACGCTTATTTTAGCGGCTTAAAGTAGTTAATATCGAGTAGTTAAAGGAGGTAGGAAGAATATAAAGGTATATAGAGCGTAATAATATTATTCTATTAGTAATAATATTCAAATCCAGTTGAATAGTAGCTTTTGTAACCGTCGAGGATTAATAACTGGTATTTACCTTTTATACGGGACGCTATATAATAGTTAAAGTACTTAATTTAATTTAAATTTACCGGATTAATAGTTCAGTTATTATCGGTAATTATAATATATTAGGTAGACGGTAGGTTATACTTAATATATTAATTAATAAAATAATACTATATAGTTAAGATAATAAAAAAAGGGATAGTTTAACTAAAAGTATTAACTCCTTAGATTACCGTTATTTATTTATAATTATTAAACTAAATTAATTTTACTTTACTAAAGTTATCCGAAATTATAATTACTATACTTATAAAAATAATACTTATTATAAATCTAGTTTCGTTAAAGTTATAAATATTATTATTTATAATATTATATTTAACTTTAATATTCTGTATAAACGTAAACTACTTAATAATAACCTTTAGATTTTTATATTTAGCCCTTTAATAGTTATATCTATATATAAAACGCGTACGGAGTTATAGTTAATATTTAACGAAGTTATATACCTAGAGTTTATTAATAAGGAGCGCGTTGTATATACGTAATAGTTGGTTAGCTATATCTTCTATACTACGTAATCTTGGTAAAAAAGCTCGCGTATATAGCTTAATAATATATCGGATAATAGCTTTCTCTTCCGATTAAGTTAGCTTTTTCGAATTAGGTGTTATATCGCGTTGTGTAGGCCGGCCGGCGCGTCGGTTAGAGAGAGTTATAGGTGGTATATTGTAGAGCTTAGCTGTAGCTCGGAGGCTTAATTTTTCGTCCTTTTAGAGAGCCTTAAGGGCTAAGAGTATCCTAGCTTCCTTTGAAGTAGGAGGCATGTTGGGTTGTGGAAAAAATTGATGTTAGGTGTAAGGAGGACGCGTCGTGGTGGAGACTGTACGACTCGCTTATATGTACGACTCGCTTATAATATACGTTAGCTGGGAAATCGTCAGAAATCCAAACGAGATATGGCCTCCGACCACAGCGATCGGATGATGATGTCGCTTCCGGAGCAAATTTAATCAGCGGACCGAGAATGTTGGATTTCACCAACTCTTTTGAGAGGCTGCAGGTGGGCGCGCGCAACACCGACAGCGAGGTAATGGCTGTGAGGCAGAAACGCTTGTCCGTATTCTCCAAAGTACGGTGGGTGGCACTTGACAAGGAAAAGTTTGAGTCCCTGCTCAACGACATCTCCTACTTTATCGCAAAATTAAACGAGCTTGTGCCGCCGATTGCCCACTCGTATCAGGGAGGTGTTTTGGCGAATTTCAGGCAAGATAGCCTGCCTCTTATTCCAGCGTTGGCCCAGGAGCAAAGTGTTGTCGTGGCGGGAAAGAGCGGTCTTGAGCAGTTCCACACTCGACTGTTGAATCGGCTTTGGTTTCGGAAGATTGCCGAGCGACGGGAGTACATTCACCCTGCGCATTCCGCAACCCTGAAATGGGTCTTCACACCACCGTCGCCAGACCAAGGCTGGACAGACCTATCGCACTGGCTTCGATCTGGATCAGGTATCTATTGGTATGTGGAGCTGTTTATCTCAGTCTACGCAAAACAAAGAACTAACGCGCCGCTTAGGATATCTGGGAAGGCTGGAAGCGGTAAATCCACCCTGATGAAGTACCTCGTCGATCATGTTACAACCAAATCACTCCTAGCTACGTGGGCAGCCGGTGTTGAGCTGGTGACGCCACACTTCTTTTTCTACTACCTTGGCACAAGAGAGCAAAAGTCTTTGACAGGTCTCACAAGAACCCTTTTATATGATATTCTCAGCCACAACAAATCGTGGATTCCTGAGCTCTTACCTGGGATGTGGAAAGAGACTCTAGCCGCCTCTGACGACCAGTCAATTGACCTACCAACCCACAGCGAGGTGATCAGCGCGTTTCTCGCATTAGGTCAACTGCCAGTGAAGCTGTGCGTGTTCGTTGACGGACTTGATGAGTACGACTGCGACAATTTGGAGGTGATCTCTTTCATCCAATCTCTGGCCCGCAGCCCAAACATCAAGCTGGTGGTATCGAGCCGCCCGGAACCAGAATTCATCGAAAGCTTCTCAGGTCACCCGATGTTACGGATGCAAGAGGCCACTCAAGACGACATTACGCTGTATGTGCGTGACAAGCTAGGCTCCCACCGATATATGACTGCCCTACTAGAGAGGCCCGATACGAGACTTCGAGCACTGGGACTCATGGATACGCTGTGTGAAAAGGCGGACGGTGTTTTTATCTGGGTTGTTCTTGCCTCCATGTCACTTGAGAGGGGCTTCGTCAATAAGGATCGGATACAAGAACTGGAGCGGCGGATAGCAGAGCTTCCCCGGGAACTGACAGACATGTTTGTACACATGATGGGCAGGGTATCAAAGGGCTACCAACAACAAGGTGCCAAATATCTTCGGATTTGCTTCGACTCTGTGCAGAACGAGCGCCCTGGATACCTACGTCTTGCCGGCTTCGCATTAGTCGATCGTAATCATCAGAATCACGCTGCATGCTCTCTCGTCGACGAAAATATGATGGAAGGTCTGGGGAATTTGTGCGAAGACTTCGCCGGCCGCCTCAACAGTCGCTGTGGTGGATTGCTGGAAATAACATCACGAGAAGAATTCCTCATTTCCGAGGTGGTCTTCTTCCACCGTACAGTGGTTGAGTTCCTCCAAACGGAAGGGGCATGGGATCTCGATCTACTGCAGATCAGGGATGCCTCGTTCAACTCGCATCTTGCATTGTCTTCTATCTGGATGTATACAGCTCAGCTGCCATTCTTGACCTCTGGTTGGTGCATTGGTGTGGCACTAAAATGGCTCTCTGATGCTCTCACCATGGGACAGCAACCAGTCGATACTGTCATTTCATTCATTTTGACTTGGCAAGACGTCCTTCTGCACGCTGAATCGGAGCAGGTTTTTCGGAATATCACTTCAGCTAATACCACCAACCGAGGCAAGGAACGAGTGCCTGTGCCAGACGAGATCGGTCTGGTCATAGTCATTGAATTGGGTATCGTGGAGATATTCGACTTCTACGCTCAGCGCCATGGTCTAACCGAACACTTGCATCGTCGTCGTGGCCGCTACCCTCTTGTATATCACGCGCTCTATCGACCATTCGTTAACAGCTTTGTGAAGGCATTCGGATCAGAACCTCTTCCCGTCGACCAGTGGAGAATTGTTCAGGTCATTAAGCATCTACTGATTAGTGGTTGTAATTCAATGGAACCATTCATCAGCGAAGAAGGTCGAGACGGTCCAACAACTGTGTGGAATGCCTGCACCAGATACATCGAGACCGAGAGTCCGAAAACTGACAGTCAAAGTGATTGGGCTCACCAATTGGTTGAGCTATTCCTCCAGCTCAGCAATGACAAACAAGCTCTGATAGAAAAAACAAGAACTGCCAGTAACCGCGCCAGATTCCTCAAGATGTTGAGGGCAGCCTTGGTGGACCGCTGCATGGGTGAGGGCCTCAGATCAAGGGGTCTTGTGATTTTGTGCAAGCTTTTCGGAGAAGAGTACATTGCTAGTCAGCCTGGATACAGCACCACAATGGTATCGCGAGCCTCGGCATATGAGACTGAAAATGATTTGGACGAGAGGAGAATGCCACCGCCCAAGCGTCGACGAGTGTAGTATGATTGGCATTGGTTGAGTACCTACCTTACCTATGGATCTTCATCGGGAATCTAAGCACCGACCCTTCTGGCTTATTGGTCATAATTAACGTCCATTTGTCTCAGGCTATAGGCCCTTGGAAGAACATGCATTTGAGGCCCAGCGACAGCCAGTGCCTGCTTTCAAGACAGATTGCTTGAAAATCTCGTTCATGATTATGTAGGTACTCTCTGACTGCAGCTGTCTTCCCGATCGAGGAAGAAGACTCAAGTCCACCTGTCGCCTTCTGAGTCTTGTGGAAGAATGCCGGTCTGGGCGGCCGTTTGATCTCGTATTCTAAATAGGTTGAATCCTTCCATGCAACCCAAGCAAATCATGATCGAGTATGTATGAGCTGCAATGACGTCCTTGTCGACCAAAATCCGAATCAATGCACAAAATCCAATGTTGACGATAGCTACGTTTCTCCCAATGTTTTATCGGAAACAAGGATGAAAAGAGCAAGATTTCCAGTTTGGTCCAAGAACATGCGCTGAGCGGCACAATGATTGGACGTAGTGCATGAAGCTATTGGCAAAGCTCGGCAGGGGGCCGCGCGGCCTTTCTTCCTCGTTGTTGACCACACGATGAAACTATTCCGGTCGAAGTCACTCCATAAGGGGATAGTGTTGCCATGGCACTTTGCATGAGGCCGTCACGATGCGACTCTCTCCTCTGGAAACTGTAGAATGAAGTGGTGGCATGGCTAGGGGCCCAAGAGGAAAAGTGACATTCGTGATGATGCCAAGAACATCGCCCCTTGTTCGCATTCGGCCCCACTCACAATGACCAAGCAGAACCGAAAAGTCGAAAGTCGCTGCCTGCTTGGAAAGTGGGTTTCCATTGGCAAAAGGGGGTTGTTTCGAAATAGTTTCTTAAAGACGGCGAGATTCCTTGCTTCACCACGCCTTGTATTTTCATTATCTGAGCCTTTTGGATTTGCTTAGTATCGTTCCGGTCGTTTTTGTCACTCGCTTAACTACATTTTTTGAAAGTCGCAACAATGAAACAGGGAGCATTTTCGGTGGCCGTCCTGTCAGGCGTTGTGGGTATCGCGTCGGCTGCTCTTGATGTGGATTTTGGATCTGCAGGTGTGCTTTGATCGTCGCTATCTTGTCCACAAATCACTAACTCAGGTCCCTACCATTCAGACTCCATCAGATTAGCGGCCAAAGATGTGGCCTTTGACGCAGTCTCCTACTACAAGGGGAACGAGACTGGAGAGACTCCAGGGGTGTTGGGCTACGAACCCCTTATTCCCGGCGGCAACGGGGAATACTGGTGGTGGACGGGCTCAGTCTTTGCGTCAACCTTGATCGACTACTGGTTCTACACTGGAGACGACTCATACAATGCCATCGTCTCTCAGGGTCTGGCCCACCAGGCCGGGCCCAATCGGGATTACATGCCTCCGAATTACACCCACTCGCTTTCCAACGATGACCAGGGGTTCTGGGGCGTTGCTGCCATGCAGGCAGCGGAGTTGGACTTCCCAACTTCGTCTCTGGACTGGTCTAACTTGGCTCAGAATGTCTGGTCTTGGCAGGTGTCACGGTTCAAGCAAGAGGAAACCAAGGAAATCTGCGGCGGAGGACTGCGTTGGCAAGTTCCCCCGAGCAACGCCGGATACAACTACAAAAACACAGTTAGCAATGCTGTGCTCATCAACCTCAGTGCACGTCTGGGCCGCTGGACTGGCAATTCTACCTACGTTGAGTGGGCCGAGCGTGCCTGGACTTGGTTAACCGATGTAGGGTTCCTCACAGAGGACTTCAGAGCCCTCGATGGCGCCCATGTTGAACTCAACTGCACTGATATCAACAAGGCAGAGTTCTCGTACAATGCCGGTGTTCTCCTCCAAAGTGCCGCTTTCCTGTACAACCAGACCACCGGAGACGTCCAAACACGTTGGCGCGAGCGGGTTGCTGGACTTACGAACGCCACTCTGGCCAGATTCTTTGAAGATGGATATCATTTTGAACTCTCCTGCGAAGGTCGGGACGGCGCTTGCAGCTCAGACATGCTCTTCTTCAAGGGCATGGTCACTCGTTTCCTCGCCTCCACAGTTCAAGTTGCACCCTTCACCAAGGACCGCATTAACGAGGTCCTAAAGACGAACGCCGAGGCCGCAGTGAAGACTTGCACTGGCGGCGACAACAAACGCCAGTGCAGCTTCAGCTGGGCCAAGGGCAAGTTCCATGACAGTACCGACCTCCCTAGCCAGTTGAACGCACTCTCGGCCTTGACGGTTCTGCTTCAGGACGAGGTATCGCAGAAGAGCTTTGCCACCAATGCCACTTCCAACCCTGGCGGTGGCTCTGAGGGAGGAAACGGCTCCGGTTCCAACAACCAGGGCAATGGCGGACAGGACCAGAACGGAAATGGCAATGGCGGCTCCGCCGGTACCACCACTCGTGTCACTGTCGGTGTGCTGCTCGCTGGCCTGGTTGCTGCCCTCCTGTAAACTATCTCGGCCAGCGAATGTTGCGGGAAAAAGATATCTAAAGCCCTGAGGAGAAATTGAAGTCTGTACCAGACACTTTGGATAACACCATCATCGCCTGTAGCTTTTGTATCGCTGCTTTACTGACCGTGGCCAGTTCACTCAACAGAACAAAGCATCGAGGTTCAAGCGCAGAAGTCTTTGCCCCGCACGTTAGCAACCATTGCTCGTGTCCATCAGTTGTTTCCGGCACACGGCCTACCTGCCAGTGATACGGTCCAGGTGATCGATTTAGAGTTGATCTGGGCAAGCCATCACCGTCGTTGACGTGCGTGGCCAAGCGACCAAGACCGCCTCTCCAGCTTGGCTGCGGCTGTTCCCGACGACATGTCTTGGCACAACATATTCTCTATTGCAGAAAGATGGGGTCTTGGAATTACCTTTAAGGAGTCGGTCGCCCGATTGATTCCCCGGATTGTGGGATTCAATTGCCGACGTTGTCGAAAAAAATAAAATTCATCGCCGCGTTGTAACCCTGCCCCGGCTTTCGGTACTGACAGTGGCAGATAATCTACCGATCTTCTCAACGCACAGGGACGGCTTACACATGAGTTGCCTAAATGGTCACCGCGAGTTGCGGGGGAGTGGGTCTACTTCAGTCCACAAAACCAAGATGTTTGCCGGCGGATGCTCCCTATCGGCCCGTCCGACATGCTCTTCAAGAACTTTCTGAACGGCTATATGGCCACGTCCTGGACAAAAAAACTGGCACTGCAAACGGGGCATACAGTATTGAAAGATAGTTAATAGGCCTCAAAAGATAATTAATAGGCCTTAAAAGATATTAAGAACACTTTAAAAGATACTTTTACCGTGTTAAAAGATAGTAATAAGCCCAAAGAAGATAGTTGTTGGGTCTTTTCTATTATTTTAAGGTGTGATCCTGGCTTGCAGTACCAATTATTTTGTCCACGGCGTGATGGCACACCGCAACCCGTCGACGACTGGTTCCTCTCCCCCGCCGGCTATGAACCGGTGTCGGTTGCTGGTGTCTGGCGTTGGACGAATGGTCGGTTTGGGGTTCGCAGATGACGAGCGCCTCGGTTGCCACATACTTCACTGAGACCGCAGATTAAATAGATACCATCAACGCGGTCTGTTCCTTCAACCCCGCAGCGGCTCGACATTCCGGGTCAACTGTGTCTTCCCATCCCTCCTTATCTCTGCGCGTCGCATTTGTCCTCCCTTCTACCATCGTCATCCTCCACCACCACGACAACAAACGATAGCACAAAGACACCGCAGGCCAGGTATCCCCCCGCGCAAATATTCTCCGCTCAACGCAAGATGGCGGGCGAAAGGAGACACCCAGACCCGCCATTAAACAACCCATCTCAGCCGTCGATAATGGACGAAAGATCACCACCATCACCACCATCGTCCGACAAGATGTCCTCCTCCAACCGGCCACCATCACCACCCCAAGCCATGTCCCCCGAGCGTCGCATCATCGTCGAGAAATCACTGAAGCGCAAGCTGGACGCGCGCTGCTCACTGTTCGTCCTGATTTACATCATGAACTACCTCGACCGCAACAATATCGCTGCCGCGCGCCTTCGCGGTCTCCAAGATGATCTCTCTCTCGACGACCAACAATACGCTACTTGCCTGAGCATTCTCTACGTAGGATACATTCTCATGCAGGTTCCCTCCAACATTCTCATCAATCTCATATCCCGGCCGTCACTCTACATCGCGATCGTGATGCTCATCTGGGGCGTGGTCTCGACATTGACGGGTATTGTACACAATTTCTCAGGAATGGTGGGGGCGAGATTCGTGCTGGGTTTCGTCGAGGCGGCGTTTTTGCCAGGAGCGCTGATGATTTTGAGCAAATGGTACACGAGAAAGGAGTTGACAACGAGGAATGCGATCTTGTTCTGCGGCAACTTGATCAGCAACGCCTTTTCCGCGCTCATTGCCGCGGGAGTGCTGTCCAACATGCAGGGCGTCCTTGGGCATGCGGCATGGAGGTGGCTGTTTTGGATTGAGGGCGGGATTACCATGGCGGTGGCGATCAGCGCGGCGTTTATCTTGCCAGATTTGCCGACAAACACTAGGGGTTTTACCGAGGAAGAACTGTATGTTGCGCAGTTGAGAATGACAGAGGATGTGGGCGAGGAAGACAAGGATGCGGAAGGCCAAAAGATCTTTGATGGCTTTTTCATGGTTGTTAGGGACTGGAAGGTTTATGTCATGATGCTGACTTTCACGGCCTATACGGTTGGGCTGAGCTTCAATGCGTTCTTCCCGAGCTTGACGCAAACATTGGGCTTCAGCTATGTGCCCACGCTGTTGATGAGCGCACCGCCCTGGGCGTTTGCCTGTGCGGTTACTTTGGTTGTCTGTTGGCATTCTGATCGAACGCAAGAAAAGGTGAGTTGCGCTTGAAACCCCCATTTTCCGATAGAGACCGTTAGCTGACACAGAAACAGTTCTGGCACATCACCCTTCCCATGGTCGGTGGCCTCGTGGGTTTCCTCATTTGTATGGTCACCCTCAACACAGCCGCTCGATACGTCGCGTTATTCCTCCAGGCTTCATCCTATGCGGGATTCGTGGTTTTTTACTCCTGGATCTCTTCATCATTTCCACGCCCACCTGCCAAACGCGCCGTGGCTCTAGCCGCTATCAACGCCTTCAGCCAACTAGGCAATGTAGCGGGGATGTATGTTTGGGACCTGAAGGAAGATGGATACAGAAAGAGCTACGGGATTGTCACGTCCATGTTTGGCGTTGCCATCTTTGGGTGCTGGGTGTTTAGGATGATTTTGTCGCGGTTGAACAAGCAGATGGACAAGGAGGACGCGATTGCTGCGGCAGAGGGGAGGGTGCCGGTGGGCGAGAAGAGTGAAGGCGTAGTAACCGGCAGTGAGACTGAAGATGGTGCTCTCGCTGGGCCAAGGGTTGTCAAGCCGTTTAGGTATTTGCTCTGAGTCCTCCATGTTTCTCAAATCGTGGGGAATTATTTGAGCAATATTTGGAAGGATTTAAAGCGAAGGAATCAAGGGAAGGATTTATCTGGGCCGATGATACCTTGGATGTGGGTCGTATCCACATGGTTCACGAATATCATCTGCAATTTCTCATGGTGAACAATTCCACGGCGCACGGCAGGGAGAGACGATGTTCTGATTATTTGCTTCAATCAACAGTCGGCAAGAATATGCCTGGTTCTCTTGGGATGACCTTTCCACTGTCATCAGTTCTGAGAAGGTGCGTTGCATATGACGTGCTGCAGCCTTGGCAAGGTTACATCTATAGGCATTTATTTCAGGCTTTCTTTTTGATGTTGGTCCTTTGGCACTGCGCAGATTCAAATAGTGGCGTAAATGATTGGCCCTCCAGGTCGGATCTGCCTTTTCAGTGTGGTCTCACGGCCAGCACAGCGACACTGACCAGGCAGTGCAAGGGGCGCAAAAGTAGATTTTCTACTGGCCAACGACGATAGCTCAGCCTCGTTTCCCGAAGGCCTGCATGGATGGACAGGGGTTCGACACAGCATCATTTGCTGCAAGGTGCCCGACTAAAAGGACCCTGACACCCCGTTCTCCCCACCCGTTTAACTCGCGCCGAGCAACTGTTTTGACGTCTTTTGTTTGCGCTGGCAATATTTACGAATACCATATTGGAGAGCGACGCGACGTATCGACGAGTTGCGCGTGAGAAACACCATGTCGCTTCTCGAAACCCAGCAGGGCTTCGCAGTCACTGCGGGCCTTAGTGGAGTCACGCTGGCACCGCTTGTCCTCGCATGGGTCTTCAGCTTCCGCAGCATCACCCGTCACATCCAAGCCGTCAAAATCGCCAATGTCGCCTTTCGAATTGCGCTACCGCTGTACATTCTGTATGTCAGACATCATCGCCTTGCTATGAGCAATCGTCTTACTGACCCTTCTGGTGTCTGTCAGTGGTGTGATTTTGTACACGGCGTACGCAGCTGTTGTTGCCGCCGGAACCGCTACCCTCCGTACTGAACGATTGCTTGCAGTCATCACCGATCTGCTCTTAGCATCAGGGGTTATTTTATTCACCGTTACCATCTATCTCACCGCACTCGCCGCTCTCTACGTTGCCCTAGGAAGACAGAAATGGTGGTCATGGATGCGGCTTGATACGCTACTGGGCGCTGGGCTGCTGTTCATACTGCTCATCGCCTACTGGGCCATGAGGCTTTCCGACATTGTCAACCAAAGAAGCTCATTCTACAGATGGAGAATGCCGTGGCTGCTGGTTGTTATCGACGTGACACTGTCCCTAATGTCCATCTGGGTCATTGGTGTTGCGATTTACGCATTGCCGAAACTCAACAAGAGAAAAGAACAAATCCCTGTTGGCAAGGTTTGTGGCGCCCTCCCAAACAGTTCTCTCCCAGTACTAATGGCTGTATCTAGATGCCCGTGTTGCTGGTTATTGCCGCTTTCCTGTGGGCTGTCACCGTCCTCTATGGCCTCGCCGTGACCATCAAGAACATATCCGACGACTGGGAATATGAGGAACAAATCGCCCAGCTGGTAATTTCTCCTCTTCTCGGCCCATGGGTTACGGGGGCCGTTGCTCTTCTGCTGCACTTTATCCTGCATAATCCAGCTTGGTCCGACCCAGCTGCGACCCCATCCGATGGCTCGCCTGCGCCATACCAACCACAGCCCGGTTACCAGCCTCAGATGGCCTACCAGCAGCCCTACGAGCCCGGCTTTGTTCCGCAACAATACCCGGCTGGATACCAGCAACAAGTTCAGCAGCAGTATCCACAATCGCCACAGCAACAGTACCCGCCTCAAGTGTATCAGCAGCCTCAACAGCAGCAATATGCGGGAGCGTACCAGCAGCCCCAGCAGCAACAGTTTGCCGGAGGTTATCAGCAGCCCCAGCAGGCGTCCCCATCTCCGGTAACTCAAACGCCCCCTCCGTCGTTACCGGTCTACGCTCATGAGGTGGATGCGAACCAAAACCCGCATGTCACTGTTGTCAGATGATCATATTGAGTTGATGTAAATGAAGTATTGGCTTGTAGCTCGACTTTCCGAGGCAAAGGTAAACCTGTGTTGGACATTTTCAAGGTTTTTAGCGTTGGCTCTTATTGGATACCCTGGGTTGAATGTTTGGCGACTATATAGCGTAATGTAGATGAGTATGTATGATGCTGTAAATGCACGTGTATCATGATCGTAGACCTTTGGAGATACAATTCGTTGTGCGCTGGATTGCAAACTGGCGGATAACAAACCATCGAGAACCGACTAGATGTGCGCGCGTTTCAGCCATGGCCACACAGTATGATTCCTCCTGGTTTCCCCTCTTCTTATATCGAGCTGGCCATCACGCTCTTCTGGGACTGGCCTCGGCCCAGGTTAGCAGCGCACTGTGAGAGGTTGCGTCATTGTGGATGGTGACGTCACCACAAAGTCCAGGTTTCCACTGTTGTATAATGCGGGGATGGTTCCCCCTTCCACTCCCCATTCTCCTCTTGGCCTGCGCAAAAACATCCAAACGATCAACCGTCAACTCAAACCAGAATATCTTCGCGGAGTTTTTATTGACACTTGCACATCGACTGGAAATCAGCAGCCCGTAAAAACAAGCAAAAATGATCTCCAACGCTCTCTTCTCAACACTCCTCGCCCAGCTCTGCTGGTTCGCCGCCTTTGCACTTGCTGCGCCCGTCGACACGGTCCATGCTGAGGGTGGCAACGCGTGGCAGTATGGTACCGGAGGTGGAATCATTGGCCTGATCGTTTTGGTTCTGGATATTATCGTCTTCAGTACGTTTGATCACCGAAACACGGTGTTTTGTATTCGATGACGGCGTGCTGACACCAAAACAGTCGAGGTCCTTCAGTCTAGCAGGCCACCCTCCTCCAAGCTCCTCTGGTGCCTCGTCGTCTTCCTGTTCCCTATTGTCGGCATGATCATCTACTACGTATTCTCGAACCGCTCGGCTCATAACAGCAGGAATGGATATGAGACCTTGACTCAGTCGTAAGCGACCTCTACGATACGGGGGATGGGGCCAGATGGGAGCACGGGGGGTTGCCGGTGAGGGAATAATGATATTGCGGAACCTGAACGAGATTGGGGGGAGAGGTCATGATGGTGCTTGGGAGTAACAATATGCATGGAATGGAATTAGCTGGTTCGTTCTGCTGATGGAGTTTGGTTTGATGACGGGACATGGGTTACATGATTACATGACTGCGGTACGGTGCATATACCTTACCCCACTACGATTTGGTTCGTGATCGACCTCGGGGAGTAGACATTAACAATGAAGCACTCTTTTTCAATTCTTTAATTCGGTGCCTATCTCTTCATTAAAGGCTTCAGCCCATCATCGAATCTACCTTCGAATACAGCACGGTAGCCACCATTCAGGTTTACCGCATCATATCCAACCTGCTTCAGGATTCGGTATCCAAGGTAACCCCGGTACCCGACCTGACCGTAGCTGATAATCGGCTTGCCCTTTGGCACCTTGCCCAACCTCTTTCGCAGCTCACCGAAAGGGATATTGACCGCTCCATCGAGATGACCATTTTCGAACTCTTTCGGCGATCGAACATCGAACAGAAAGTAGTCTGCCAGGCTTTTTCTCCTTCCCCTTGACGTCTCAAACGCAAAATCAACAGCATGAACAATCTCGACACCTCCCCGGAGCACATTGCCCGCCACAAACCCTGCCAAGTTCACCGCATATTTTGCGCTTCCGAAGGGAGGGGCGTATGCCAGTTCGAGGTGCTCCAGGTCTCCTCCCGTCATCCCAGCCGTCATTGCGATAACCAGAATGTCAGTCTGCTTGTTAACCCCAGCGTTCTCCGGCCCCGTCACCTGCCCCCCACGTCCTGGATAAAAAAGCTGGCACTGCAACGGGGGAATACAGTATTGAAAGATAGTTAATAGGCTTTAAAAGATAGTAATAGGCCTCAAAAGATAGTTAATAGGCCTTAGAGGATAGTTAAAAGGTTTGAAAAGATCGTTGAAAGGCCTTAAAAGCTAATTGAAAGGTTAAAAGATAATTAAAAAGCTTTAAAAGATAATTAAAAAGCTTTAAAAGATAGTTAAAAGGCGTTAAAAGATAGTAATAGGCCTTAGAAAATATTAAAAACACTTTAAAAGATAGTAATAAGCCTAAAGAAGATAGTGAATAGGCCTTTTCTACTGTTTTTAAGGTGTGATCCTAGTTTGCAGTACCAATAATTTTGTCCACGACGTGCTCCCCCAGCAGCTTGCCCTTCTGAAGATCAAAGTAACCCTTGACCGCTAGCCGACATGACCCGGGGCAGCAGCCAGCATGATTCACGGGGTGAAGCGTCACCCAGTCATATCCCCCTTCCTTACCCATTACCTCGTCGAGCTGATGGCAGCTTAGCCCTGTCATGCCAATCGTTTTGCCAGACTCCTTGCACACCCACGTCGCGATGTTGCTCCTGTATTTGCTTCCTTTCGGCAGATGTGATCCGCCGCCAACCTCCCTTGCCTGTTCGCTGGTCCTGCCAACGCCAACACCAGGGGCCGTGCTCGAGGACAGAAATGTCAACGAGGAGGACTCGAAACTGAATGTGCTTTGACAGAAGACATCCGGCTTTGTGTTTTGATGTCGTCACCCTCAGGTATCATCAATGTTGACATGGTGGATGTCAAAGTCCAGTTAGCGCAAGGCTACGGCGATGGCCATAGTCATTTCATCCTGCAAGCTGCCACGCAGCTGAAGGTCGATGAAGCAAGGCTATAAAAAGAAGGACGATGATCGAAGGGCACCATGGCTGGGGAGGACGAAACCAAAAGAGGGTTCACTTGAATGGACGAGGATACCTACCTATTCACAGGGCCTCTTCGACTCGTACGAAATAAAATGCTGAACCGGAAAAAATGTAAAGGGATTGGAAAAAAAAAAAAGCAAAAAGCCAGCCCAGCAAATTCCCCGACCTCGTTTCGAACGAGGTACCTCCTCTGCCCAGTCGCCTTAACCCGTGGTTGAATTGCGAAAAGGGTCCCTGGGATTTACAGAGCAGTGTGCTAACCAATTACACCACTGAGCAATCTATTTGTTGCAAACTAAGTTCCAAAATCCAATATATATACCTAGGTACTGCTATCGTGTCCTCCCCAGCTAATGACGAGCCCGCCCATCTGTTCTTGTCTTTCAGTGGCACGTCACCTCAATGTGCTGCCTAGCGGTCTCCTATTGCTATTTTGAAAACTCTCATCACTTGTGTGAGACTTTTTTCAATATTTTCTGCTCGAGAAATATGCCCTAGCCGTCCCAATTAAGACTCGAAAGGTGCAAGAGATCGGGTCGTCAAGATCCGGTAAACCGAGATAGGGCGACACCTGACCTCAAGACTGTCTTTGCTTCAAGTAAAAAGTGAACACTCCACCAGCTTACGGCTTTAATGCGTCTGTCGTCTGAGAAATTCTCTCCCAGTGCTCCATAAACTCCTTGCTGCCACCCAGTTAGCCATCAGCTCCCGAGCTTCAATTCTGACAGGACCAACAAACCCACCCAGTATCAATACACCATCCCTGGACAAATCTGATTGACCTGCCGACCTCTGCCCAACGAAATGTTTCAACATCGTCCTTCACTCCGTCAGCCGACACCCTGCAACCTCGGTGGGAACACGGCGCCGTCCTATCCTGAGCTTGATGGTAACAAACACTGTTCCGGACAGTGGTGACATCCTGTCGCACCATCTGTGTTGAAATTACATCGCTGCCCCAAACCGACGTCGTCTGAAACCCAGTTTGGATCCTGTCGTCCTTGTACGCAGAGCTCCACACCGTAGAGCTGGTGATGCACCGCAGATACAGCTGATCAACCAGCCAGCACTCTAACTTCGGGATGCCAAAGAACTTGGCCTCGGCCAGAATATCGGCATAGAGCTTGTAGTCGTGTCCCCTCCTTTGGTCATACGCCAAAGGGAACACGCCGCGCCGGAGGTATTGGAGGACGTGCGAGAATACCTCGGGATTCGAGTCTATGAAGATGCTGCCGTCTTCCTGCCGCGATGACTTCCAGTCGCCCTGGAAAACTTGTGCGAAGAAGAGGCTCCTGCCATTCAAGGTGTTGATCGTTGTGGTGAACTTGCGGCCACTGACGTTCAGAGTTACTGGTTCCAGACAAGCGTTGAGCATTTCGTTGTATTGTGGTGGTGCGGACGGTCGGGAAGGGTGCGCTAAAATCGGGGGCTCCATTCTACTCGTTACGATACCTAAAATAACAAGATAATGAAAAATTATTCCAGTCATTGGAAATGGGGAGAGTGATCTTGATATAAAGAATATTTCTACTATCGTGGCTGTGTCTAGATGCTGACCATGAACCCAAGTCCGAGAGGGTCAATCAGATGTCCAGAATAACGTCCGCCAAGCAGGGGCGTAAGCAATACCGGGATTGTTGATATTGGGGTCCTAGAGGGTCCGGCAGTCAGACTCAAAAATAACTCGGCCCGGAGTACATAAGAAATAACTTATTCTTATCGCCTCTAAAAACACAGGCTTTTTAAGGATATACGAATTGGGCAGATGAGGCTGCGGGTTGGGGCGAAGAGCTTGAGCCAAAAAGCTATTAGCGACTGACATTAGCGCCAAAAGCTGGTACTATTTGGGCCTAAGACTTGGAAGATGAGACGAACAAATTGTATGAACGGCCATAAGCTGCAGACAGTATGGAAAGGGTTTGAGTTGTGAATATTGTATGTTCGCTTTGGCAAATGATGCCAGCAATATATCTTTGTACCCAGTTTGGATCAGAAAAAGAAGGCCAAATCTCGTGAGATAATACAGGTGTGGACACTTTCCATTAATCAACTACCTGAGATTCCATTATCACCTATCCAAAAGACCACGTTGGATAAGCTGGGACTCTGAAATATCATCGAAACTTCGGCATTTGAGGCTTGCATTTATACAGCTTCTAGCAGGGCAGTCGTTCGGGGTTGAGCACGGGGGAACAAAGTTTCAGCGGTGTCCAAGAGTTTCTTGTCATATATTCTTAGCCGTCTTGTTCAAAATGATTGACATGTACGTTTATGCTATTCAATCCTTCAACCAAATTCCATAACCGCGTCGTTTACCAGTTCGGATAAATCCAGTGCTTCTGTATGTGCCCATGCCTCCTCACACTGACGCTGCAAGCGATCTTGTTGATCAAACAGTCTCTTCTTTGGGGTTCTTCAAGCCGTGTGCCTTCATCGGTTTACGACCATATACAACATATCTGTAATGCCACAGTCAGAATCGACCGGTCCATTTTGTCTTTGTTTCCAGGTGATGACTTACATAGGCCAATATGCATGCACCTTTGGGTCCCTCAAAACCTTCCTCGCCTTGGCCGCGAGCAGCAACACCTCCTCGGGAGTCCAGCCCATTGCTCTTGTTAGTGGTGCCAAAACAGCCGAGTCCATGACCGGATCCATGTCATAGAGCGACCACTGGCCCAGCCTTTTATACTTGGGATCGCGGGGCCAGGGATTCGTGGGCCATTTGTAGATGTATTGGACGACGTCTTCAAAGCCAGCTTCCTCCATCAAAGATTTCCACTTTTGTGCGGCCGAGAGTGGTCGCCCCATGGCTTCCATTGCCTCGCCCAGCAAGCTCATCCAGATCCATAAGTCAGACTTCTCGGTGAGAGTGCCGTCATCGCAGCCGATAGGTAGAGCCATATCTTGTGCCTCGAAGTAACCACCAGGTTCCAGCTGGTCGTACACTTTCTTGACGATGGCGGCGTTGTCGGCAAAACTCCCAGTCATGAAGCGGCTGATGATGAAATCGAAGGGTTTGGACCATGTCCAGTCCTTTTCAACGTCGTCAATCTGGAAAACGTCAGCATTGCTGGTGTTAGACAGCCCCTGGTTGCTAAAGTACCTCAAACGAGCAGTTGGGTGGTACGCTGTCCCAGAGGTCAGTATTGATTTCAGGGTTAGTTCGGTTGCTTGGGTAACATGTACGCACAAGTCGGGCTGAACTGGACTCAGGTCCACACCAATGACCTTGACGACTGTTAGCAGACGGCCGCAGTATTTGGGAATCATGAAGCTACCGTACTTCTGCCTCAGGATGCCTATCCGCTACCATGTTCCATGTTAGTCAGCTATCAAGGCGACAACCTGGAATCAAGCCTAGGGGAGAATTAGGGACGTCTTACCATAGTCTATGCACCATATGCCACTCCCAGTGCCGAGGTCAAGCACTCTTTTTGCCCCATCCTTCTTTGGGCAAAGGCATATCTCCTCGTCAAACGTCAATCTAAAGAGGTGATGTTGCAAATCTTTCCGATTATTCAGCTCCAAGTCAGTAATCGCCCCTTTCCACCACACCTCTCCACATATTGATGAAGCGAAACTCACCCAGCCGCTCAATTTCGGACTATAAACGCATGCACTATTTTAGCATCGCTTGGCAGCGAAACGAAGGTAAGATAAGGCTTACCGCATCATTGGGCATAAAATACTTTCCCGCACTCATGGAATGGTAGGTCCGCCCGTTCTCCTCATAGAACTCAAAAATGCTCGACCGGAGAGATGTGAGACTGCTCCTGTGAGAGGACGCCTGATTTCTGGTCAGTCCCATTGCAGCGAGAAAAAGGAAATCTCGGCATATAAACTTGAAGGGCCTGAAACCTACATCGTCGATCCCTGAGTCACAGTCGTCTTCATTTGGAGCATCAGAAGGTCCCTAACAGCGAATGTGAGAACGATAAACTCCTCCAGAGCGGGGAAATGAAAGAAAACATACGAGTTGGACCTCGTGCTCGTCAGGGGCGTCCGCCGATGTTGTCTCGGGCATCGTGACGACCATATTATCAGTATCGATGTGTGCTTCCTTCCGTTGTTTGCCAAGAGTGTGAGAGACTTGGGGGGATCTTTGAATTGATGGAATGGACAGGACAAAATAACGAATGGAGCAATGAGCGAGAAGGTAATGTTGGATCGGCCAGGTGCCTTCCTTTGTGTTGGAGGGAAGGCGGACCCCGCTTCGGAATCACCCTGGTTGAGCGCCACCTCGTGACCGGAGCTGTTCCCATTGGCCCCAGACCCCCGGCACGACTGCACCTTTCCAGTAGTATCTGCACCATACTGCAACGCCAGCAGGGCAGTGACCCCTATCACTATCACGGCATACCTTAGTATCAACGGAGCTGCAATGACCTCCGAGATGAAATACCAGGGATGTGACACGGCATGGAGCAGTTCTCGTCCCCAATCCGATAACTCTGTTTTCCACACGGTACACAATGCGGGATATCACCATGCCGTGGTTACCACCCTCAACGGCAATGGCGGCCGTTGTTGGAGCGGGTCTGTTGGTTCTGTATCTGCTGGCTGCTCGTGTCAATTCTTTTCTGAGAACGCGGCATATTCCAGGGCCTGTGTGGGCTGGATGGACCGACCTGTGGATGATGCGGGCGCAGTTGAGCGGGCGCTTTTGCTTCCTTCTGCAAGATGCAAACACAAAATATGGTAGGATACCACATCCCAATGTGTCCCTGACACTGGCCTGGCCACTGACATGTGCTTCCAAAGGTCCTATCGCCAAGATCGCACCCAACTGGGTCGTTTGCGGTGACGCCGAAGAACTGAGACGAATCTGGGGAGTCCGTTCAGCATGGAAACGGCCATTCTGGTATCGCGCCTTCCGATTTGATCCCTACAAGGACAACGCCTTCTCCACCATCGATGACCAGATCCACGAAAAGTTGAGAGCAAAGCTCATGCCGGGCTATGGCGGCAAAGATGTGGACAATCTCCATGAGCTCATTGACCAGCAGGTCGCCGGTCTTGTCACGCTGCTCGAGACCAAGTATCTCTCCACCAAGACGGAGTTCAAGCCAGTTGATTTGGCGCGCAAGGTCCAGTACTTCACCCTCGACGTGATTTCTGCTCTGGCCTTTGGCAAGGAACTGGGCTACCTCGTTGCCGATCAAGACTTGTTCCGCTACATCCAAACCACCGAAAGCACTCTCCCATTCATGCTCACCATCGGGTTCATGCCTTGGGTCCTGAGGTTGATTCAGTCGCCACGCCTCAAGTTTCTCATGCCTGATATCGACAAGGTGGTTGGCATTGGATCCGTGGTCAAGACAGCCAACCAGGCCGTTGCTGAACGATACGGCGATAAGCCAGTGGTAAAGCGCGACATGCTCGGCTCATTCGTCGCGAACGGCTTGACCAGGGAAGAAGCAGAAGGCGAAGCGGTGGTGCAGATCATCGCCGGCTCCGACACATCGGCCACGGCCATCCGCTCTACCCTGCTCTTCATCATCACCAACCCGCTCGTTTACCGCCGTCTACAATCTGAGATCGACAATGGCATCAAAGAAGGGCGCATCTCTTCCCCGATTACAGACACTGAGGCTAGAAATATGCCATACTTGCAAGCCGTCATTCGTGAGGGTCTTCGCATGTGGCCACCAGCCACTGCCGCCTTGCCTAAAGTCTCAGACAAGGACCAGGTGGTGTGCGGAGTCCATATCCCAGCCGGAACCAACATCGCATGGGCGCCTTTCAGCTTCCTGAGGAATCGGGATATTTTTGGGAAGGATGCTGATGCCTTCAGACCCGAAAGGTGGCTGGATATTGACCCCGCGAAGTACCGTGCTATGGACCAGACCGTCATGATGGAGTTTGCGTCGGGAAGTCGGTGGGAGTGTCTGGGCAAGACTGTGGCGCAAATCGAGCTGAACAAAGCCTATGTTGAGGTGAGCAGAATTTTCACTACCTAGAAGTGAGTGAGACCTTACTGACGCATCTTTTAGCTTCTCCGTCGATTTGATATCACACTCATTGATCCGACAAACCCTTGGACGTCATTCAACGCTGCGGTCTTTATACAAAGTGACATGAATGTTATCGTCACCAGAAGGGAGGCTTGATAATATTGGAGATGAACATCGTGCTAGCTGAAGGATATACTAACCTTCTCGAACGACGATGTCATCGTGAAAGAAGGTTTGAAGGAAAAGCCACTGATGACTAGCTGTGTGGCCTGTGCCCAGTACCTGTGGATTTCTTGAAGCACTAGATAATTCTTATATTTGCACCTTATCTTTGAGACCTTCCGGACTGACTTTGTGGTGTTACACCTGCCACGAACCACATCCCAGAAACCGCAAGCATCCTTTCCACCATTATTTCAATAACTCCTTCGGAAGCGGCTGCATATTTCGCACCCAAAATCCACTGAATCGCATGCAATTGATACCGAAAGACGCGCCCAAGTGAGCTTTTGGAGAATTTTGGTGGCGTTGGAACCTTCACCAGAACCTCCCGTTCACCAACAAAGCCAAACTCTATTACCTCGCAATGGTATAAAAACCCCGACGCCTGCTACCCAATTTTCTCTTTCCATCTCCCCTCTCCAACCTCTCGAGTCCGCATTCAACAGTTGTGAATCTCCACGATACTTCGATTTCCGCTCACACCACATACCATTTACGATGGAGAGCCCCGATATCGCCCCCAATCAATCAAGTAAGTCTTTATTGGGTAGTTTCTTCTTACATAACTCTAATAGCACCTTAGAAATAGAAAAAGCCGCCATCTTTATGCAGCAACTATTGTGTTCTATCCTCCAGGCATGGAGCATCGTAATGCGCAAGAATGAGAGGAACAAGGTGGAGTCTATCGAAGGGAGGGAAATCCACCCGCCTCAACCGACCAAATCTCTGCCCCAAGAACCATGGCAACCCAACAAGACAGCCGAGTTTCCCTGGTACCTCGAGCGAGTCGTCCACGAGGAGAGCAACTGGCGTGGAACATGGATCTTGGAAGCCAAAGATATCGAAGCTATTGATTGGGAGACGGTACTGGTCCCGCCCAACAAGAGCGGCCCGCCCGGTGGTGGTAAATGCCAGCAGCGCCGGCCGACCCGGTCTTCTTCGTCCCCCCCTAAGAAAGAATGGCAATGCAACAGGACGGCCGAGTTTCCCTGGTGCTTGGAGCAAATCGTCCAAGAGGGGAACAATAACTGGCGCGCGACATGGATACTGGAAGTCAAAGACATGCGAGCCATGGATTGGGGAACGGTCCGGGTGCCCAAGGAGGGCGGACGCGGTGGTAAACACCAGCGCAAACCAACAAAACACTTGCCATTCACGCCTGAGAGGCAACAGGGTGACGGCTGGGCTATTTTGAGCGACGGAGGCCAGGACGATTTGATAGTTTGGTTAGGGAAGCCGTAAATGGGGGAGAGGTACCGAGACTAAGGGAAAACATGGCATTGTTGAGTATGGTAGCTGTGGAGCAGGAAGGCATTCAAGATATCACGGCAAGGCTCGATGGAGCAGTTCACTAAGGTGGTATTCAAGGGATTACATGCAGGACACAGAGCTTGGCGTATGGGTCTGACAGGTGGATGGAATGCTCTGGTGGGATATAAATATGGTCCTGCACGCTCATTTTGAACCTTTTCTTTTATTCAGTCAATATCAACAGTTCAATACATATTTCATAACTGCGTGGGTTCCAAACCCAACAGTAGTAGCAGAAGCATTTCCGACTAGACACAAATACGCATCAAGTTTCAACGCGACAATTTTCTTTTTTGTTTT
This sequence comes from Triangularia verruculosa, assembly GCA_033296885.1. Taxonomy (NCBI): domain Eukaryota; kingdom Fungi; phylum Ascomycota; class Sordariomycetes; order Sordariales; family Podosporaceae; genus Triangularia; species Triangularia verruculosa. The sequence continues at coordinate 76,154 of MU863959.1, read as the reverse complement.
TTTGCGCTAAATCCCGAGGTCCAGAGGACATAAAAGTACTGCAAGCTTCGCTTTCATCCTTGACGTGCACCAAGCCAGCCCATCTTGCACGGCAATGAGAGCAGTGGAAATGTCCAAAATACACGTAAAAGCGATATCATCTTCCTCTCAAGCCCTTCCACACGCAGAAGCAAACAACAAACAGAACCATCAAACAAACTCCAGAACAAAACCCTTTATTCAAACCGGCACACAACTCCCCCCCCATCTCCCACACCCCTTCGGACACGCCCCCTCTCCAAACTGCCACCCAAACAAAACCCTACTTTCATCCCTCCTCACCTCCCCCAGCACAACCTCCGGATCCTCATCCCTCATCCCAACCCCACTCCCAATGACCTCCTCACTCCCAATATCCAACTGTTCCCATCCCAGCTCAATCAGTTCTCGGATCGAAACCCCATATACATACTCCCGAAACCCCGCCCACCTCACCGCAGCAGCACACATCGGGCAGCTTTCCGCGTTGGTGTAGATCGTCAGGTGCTTAAACGCAGCAAGGGACTCGGCGGGGGTCATGTTGTAAGCTGGGGAGAGAAAGACCTTGGAGCAGTTGTTGATAGCGGCCATCTCGCCGTGGAGTGTTGGGTTGCCGGTTACCGAGTTTTGGTTGGAGCCGGTGCAGACTAGATCGCCTTGGGGGTTGGAGGAGGTGTGGTTTACGATGACGGAGCCGAAGGCGGCGAAGGGGCAGGGGTGGTGGTTGAGGGCGAGGGTGTTGGCTTGGTGGATTCAGTATTCACGGGTTGAAGGGGGGATAGTGGTGGTGGTGGTGGTCTTGTTGCTGCATGGCTTCTTGTTGGGGGGTGAAAGGACACCGCGGGCTGGGGAGTGAGGCTGGCTGTCGATGCGGCATGGTTCAACTATTGACAGGAGTAGAACAGCCAAAGTCAGTACTAACATTTCTGGAGTTATGAGTGCTGGTTGGATAGGAATCAGCAGCGGCAAGGAAGAAGTGGTTGTAAGGTTTGTGGCTGGAATGCTGACATCATCGTCCGGAGTTGGCCAAGCCTCGCCACAAGATGTCTACTACTGTCCTACGCGATAGGTAACACAAACAAAGCACCCTGGACAGCGGAAAGAAGTTCATAATTAGTTGCTTTTATACCTATCGTCTCTATGTGCTATTAATAACTAAATGCGAGTCATACAAAAGTGTCAGCGGCAAGATCTCCAGCTCCAACTCTAGGATCTACCAGGCCACCGTTCACTATCTGTGCAACACAGCTGGCTGCCCAACTGACGAAGTCCCCTGTGGACTCTCGAGCTCCATGGGAACAACCTCGGGACCAGGAGCCTCCGCCCTCCCATGAACATCCCAGCGAACACCGCCCAATTCTGCCGGTGCCTCAGTCTGTCCCAGTTCGTACGGTGTCATCTGGGACTCCTTCATGGTCGGATGCCACTGCTGGCTGTCGGGTTGACCGGAGTAGTAATGGTTCATCTGTTTGACTTGGTCGTCGGGGCTGGAGCCCGCGTATTCAACTGGAGGTGGCGTCCCCTTCCCGATGGAGGTATACTCGATGTTCGACTCGGATGATCCGCCTTGGGCTGCCCCACGACGCTTCATTCGCCACAGCAGGAAAGCGCCGACCACAATCGCGATGACTACCGCGGCAGCACCCACTGCAATGCCAGCTATCGCGCCCGTGGAGATGCCGCCGCCGGAAGGTTCGTCGGCATCGGCTGTAGCGGAGGGTCTCGGCTCGGTCGGAAGGTCTGAGATTTTCCAGGCAAGCTGGATCATGGGTGCGTAGATGTATGCCTGGCTCCAGTTCTGTTGCGTGTTGGGGAGCGTCATGGGCGCGAGGTTGATCGTGCTCCCGCTTTCACATTGGTATGTCTGGAAGGTGGTCGCTCGGGCTTTCGAGATGCAGGTCTGGCCGTTCTCGTTGTGGCATGCGTAGCCTTCGGGGCAGCATCCGACGAAGGTCTCTTCGGGATCGATTCTGAACTGTATACGCCAGCCCTGAGAGGTCGCGCTGGCCGTACATGCCGACGTGTAGCCTGCCGGGCACTCAAGGCCGGGGGAGTAGAATCCCCAGCCAAAGAAGGCGGAATTCGTCCTAGGGGCGCCTGTGGTCGTCGGAGGCCAGCAGTCGGCATCATCTTGGATGTCTGTCGGTGCGCAGTACTGACCCAGCCAGCCCACTGGGATCTGAGGATGATGGGCGGGCGTCCAGCATGCTGGTGGAGCTGTGAAGGTGGTCGTGAGAGCGCCGAGAATCCTCCTTGGCTGGTTGGTCAACACAGCTGCCATCTTGATCGAAGTTGACGTTGCCTTGGTAATTCGAGCTGGCGGGAGTGTCGTTTGGCCGTGGATTGGACAGGAGAGAGGTCAGGAATCCATTGCTGGTTACCCTTGGGCTCCTCTCCGCTTTTTGACGGGACGAGATTTCAGTGGCGGGGACCTCAGGTGAAGAAGCCAAGGCCGTAGGCCCTCCTTCCCCGTGGCCGTGATCCTGGTATGATCGACCATGTGAAAGAAAATGGGTTGCGGATGAATGGTCCGCGCTCAGTCCAGAACGGACGCCTAGACCCTTGAGTTGGAATAGACCAGCATGAGTAAGCCGGCAGTGTGCTGGGCAGTCACGTCCTGGACAAAAAAACTGGTACTGCAAAGAGGGAATACAGTATTGAAAGATAGTTAATAGGCCCTAAAAGATAGTTATTAGGCCTTGGAAGATAGTTAATAAGCTTTGGAAGATGTTAAGAACACCTCAAAAGATACTCTTATCGTATTAAAGGATAGTAATAAGCCCAAAGAAGATAGTTAATAGGCCTTTTTCTACTATTTTAAGGTGTGATCCTAGCTTGCAGTACCAATTATTTTGTCTACAGTGTGGCAGTCAGGTAGTTTATGGGGCTAACAGGGGAACACTCTTGACGCTCCACGCCCCATTGTTTTGTTGTGGAAGCAAAATTGCAACCCTGAGACCCCCAAAAAACGGCCCCCAGACACATGGCCCCCGCGGCCTGGACCGGCCCATCTGGGCCTCCACACGTGTGCCCTAAAGAGCCCTCTTCGCACGGCTGCTTCAAGTTCCGATGAGAGCTGGCGATGTCTTTTGGTAATTTTCAAAGAAACCCATGCTCCCTGAGTCGCTAGAATGAGGGGTCAACCACCTGAAGCGCTGGGAGGGCTTGGAGTTCAGCTCCCCTCTTGATTTAGAAACGTGGGCTGAAGAAAAAGCTTGACCCTTCTTCTAGTTCGCACCTTTTTCGCTAAAGCCGTCGCTTAACAGGAACGATGTCACCCGAAAGGGTCAAGGCGGACCAGGATCGGTGATTGAAAAAGATTCACCGCTCGGTGTTCCAAGAAAATGGAGCTAGCTGGCGAGTTGGGCACAAAGTGCATAACTTATGCGAGGATGTGGATGTATCACGCCACTGAGCGTTGTTGTTGCCCTGAAACGAACGCTTATCGCCGTTTCTGTGGGAAAATCAGAGTCAACAGTCGTGCGTGAGGGTGAGGTAATTGTAGCCACTATTCAGGGGTCACTCCTGAAGACTGGAACCCTAACCCGCGCAAACCCCAACTGCATCAAGAGAAAACCAGCTGCAACCTGACCACCAACGTGCATTCGCACTTGCCATATGACTAAGCATGTCCTTGCTGTGCCGACCAACAAAAGGAAGACCCCCCATTTGCCTTTGCGTGTGTCGCCTAGTTTCTTTTCCACTCTTTTCTCCCAAGTACCTACCTAACCAAGCCTACCCACCCAAAAATGACCCGCGCCATCCTCCCAACCTTTCCCCTCATCATCCTAGGCGTCGTGGAGCCCTTATTGCTGTCCGTCTCCGGCTCCTCCTTGCACCTTCGTCGCTAATCACTGACACCTCCCAGCCTGCAAGCCTACCGCGTTGGAATCGTCAACCCAGGCGCCTATGACTACTTCACCAGACAACTCCCTCCGGATTTGCTGTACACCACCAAGTCAACCCAGCCCCCTGAGTTCTCCCCGCAGGCAGAGCTTGTAACTCTTCAACTTGTCAACGTTCTGCTCCTCCTCGCCGGCATGGCCATCGTTTGCTGCTTCAGCAAAGATAGGTTCACGGTGAAAGGGTACTGCATCGCGGTTGCATTTGCGGACTACGGCCACATCTGGGCCATATACAAGGCTCTTGGTCCCGAGGCGTTCTGGGAGTTTGGCAAATGGAACGATATGGTCTGGGGAGGTGTCTTGGCGTCGGTGCTATTGAACTTGGTGAGATGGGGCGTTGTTTTTGACGTTTTTGGTAAACTGAAGGATGGAGAGGCGAAGGTGAAGACGAAATAGACAAATACTGGTTCGGATGACTACCTACCTTTAGGTAAGGTACCTACAGAGCTGCCCCTTACAGGATATGGTCACGGATGTACCTCCCGTAGAGATATTTGCCTACAATCACCGAGATGGAACCTTGGATTTCATACCTAGGTAATTCGCAGCATGTGCCAGCAGAACACCAAGCAGTTGGAAATTAAGAGGACGGGATAAGTGGTGAAACGCTCTTGTTTACAGCATTCAAACCGCGAAATTATAACATTGGACTAGGTAGCTTTAACTGAGTGTACATTTTCCTTCAATCACCTCACCGACTGGAACCGTCTAAGCACCAACCCTCGATAATTCCTTCTATTCTCATATCGTACTCCTTAGCATCTCCTTTTAGCTTTGTAGCTCTGCCGCTATTTTCAGTCCACCTTTTCGCCCCTCTTCATATACCTCTTTCCCACACATTGCGGAGATCCTTGGGGATATTCGGTGTAGTATTGAGCAGATCTGTTTAGAAAAACGTCAGTAAAACCAAGAGTCTACCTTAGGCTTCCAAAAAACATGCTGAAGGCTGATATTATTTAGGTCTGAGGTAGTTAATAGAAAAAACACAAAGGTATTCGCTTTGAATCCATACTCCCCATCAATCTTTTCGTAAATGTAAACACTGCTTGGGCTGGGGCGTAGAGACGCTGGTGTTGGGATAAGAAGCGCTTGCGAGAGCTTTCAAACCAACCACTTGCGGCTGTAATAACAAGCGTTTGCTGGCGGAGGAAGGTACCAAGCATCATCTAAGCATCGTACCTACCTATGAAGGTGGTCAAGGCTGTCCAAGATGGAGACCCCGGCCGAGCCTCCCACGAGCTTAACTCGAATTGATACTTGCTCATCCTATACGTGATGCGTTCAATCGAACCTTTGTGTGAAATCGGCTAGAATCAAGTCGAAAGAATGAGTTCGATTTTAGGCGGCTGTCCTTGCAGAAAAGAATTGCAGAGCATGGCTTGCAACGCAAACGGATTTCAGTAACTATAAACAGCCATCTGAAGACATCGACAAGTTACCTAGGTAGATATCTTATGTTGAATCTAGTCACACAACTCAAAGGATAGATATTTAACATCCTGTGATTCGAAGTCAGCCGATGAAGGTTTATCACTGAAGCCCCCTTCATTTTGTTTGAATGTTCACTTATCCCGTCTGATCATGACACTCGATGCTCCCGGCTACCCAAGGTTCTTACATCAATTCTTTGGTCATGTCCACAAGGTCCTCTCTTTCACGAGTTGAGCTCCAGTAAAAGCTCACCTTACCTTAACCAAGTACCTACTTATTGAAGATTTCGAATGAATTCATAAAGGAAGTTTTCAGATAATCATACTGTAGCGGACGACATGATATGGACATTGTGCCAACATTGAAGGTGGCTGGTAGCTGCCTTTGGATGATCATTTAGACTCTTCTCTTAGTTCTAGAAACAATGTCCGCATTGACAGGGAGATATCGCTCTAGTGAAGGTTGTATCCAGGTAGCAATCCGCGCCCAATTTTGAGCCAAATGTGACCCTGGATCTCGCCGAGCTTGCTTTTGGCTTTATGATGGGTGCTTTCTCTTGGGTTTGGGAATGCAATTGTACCAACAAGTCCGACAGGCGGTATGACAGGGGTGTCGGAGGTACGTACCTCCGCATTCCGTAATCAACAACTTTATCTTGCCCTCGCATTTCAACCTCCTACTCTCATCTTCTTTCTCCGCATGCTGTCGGGCGATGACTTCGTAATGGCAACCCAGACACAAACAATAAGCGCTGTCGCGCCCGAACCCTCGCCGAACAGCACCTCAAACATGGAGACCGTCACCGTATCCCTGAATCCGGGCGCAACAGCTCAAGATGATAGCCCATCCGCATCCTCAATGTCCAAGCGTGACATCGCTCTCCTTCTCAGTCCACTTTGTCTCTCCGTTCTCCTATCCTCCCTCGACCTAACAATATTGACCCCCTCCGTCCCCTCCATCGTGGCCGACTTCTCCTCACCACAAGGGTACATCTGGATCGGCTCCTCATTTATTCTCGCTCACACTGCCAGCACGCCAATCTGGGGTGCCGTGTCCGATATCTTTGGCCGCAAGCCTATCATGCTGTTGTCGCAAGCCATTTTCTTCTTCGCAAGTTTGCTGTGTGCCTTAGCTGAGAACATGCACGCGCTAATCATTGGAAGAGCGTGGCAAGGAGTGGGCGCCAGCGGGATGGGGATGATGGTCAATGTCATTATTTGTGACTCGTTCAGCATGAGGGATAGAGGGCTCTATCTTGCGGTGACTAGCGGGGTGTGGGCGTTAGGAAGTGCCATCGGGCCTGTGATTGGGGGTGTGATGAGCACCAAGCTGAGCTGGAGATGGTGTTTCTGGATCAATCGTGAGCGCTTCTTCCACCGCTTTCGGACTGGATCTGCGCTGACCTGGGGACAGTCCCGATCGGCCTCGTTGTCTTCCTCACCATTCTAGTTTTCCTCCCGCTTCCATCGCCGCCTAAGACTCCAATCCTCACTGGTCTCAAAGCTCTCGACTGGTCTGGCTCCATCCTCATCATTTCCGGCGCTCTCATGATTCTCCTCGCGCTGGATTTCGGCAACGTGATCCTGGCCTGGTCTTCCCCTACCGTCGTCAACCTTCTCGTCTTTGGCATTCTCACCTTGGTGCTTTTCTTCGTGAATGAGTGGAAACTGGCTCCTAATCCAATCTTCCCCGCCAGGCTGTTCCCGAATCTCTCCACCATTGCTGCTTACGGAGTGTTTGCTTTCGACTCATTCGTTTTCATCGGCCTTGCCTATTACCTCCCTCTGTACTCTCAGTCAGTCCTCGGTGCCAACGCCCTTCTGTCCGGAGTCCACCTCGTCCCGTTAATTGTCTCCTGTTCTCTTTCGGCAGCTTTCGCGGGGGTGACCATCCAGAAGATGGGGAGGTATCTTCCCGTCATGTACGCCGCGCAGGTGTTTCTCATGCTTGGGGTGGGGCTATTCGTCAGCCTCGACTTTAAGGAGCGCGATAATCTCGGGAGGTTGTTTGGATACGAGATTCTGGCTGGTGTCGGGGTGGGCATGAACATCGAGGGGCCGATTTTAGCTGCGCAGGCGGCGGCGAGTGACCTTGACACTGCGGCGGTGATCGCGGCGATGGGTTTTGTGCGGTCAATGGCGACTGCTGTTTCCGTCGTGGCGGGAGGTGTGATCTTCCAGAACGGCATGGATGGGAGGAGTGCGTGGTTGGTCGAGAGATTGGGAGAGGAAGTTGCTCGTGGGTTTGGGGGCGGGCGGGCAGCAGGAAGCATCGAAAAAATCGGGCTGCTTGATGAGCAGCAGAGACAGGTTGTGAGGTCTACCTATTTCGAGTCGCTGAGGATGGTTTGGGTAATGGTACGTTTCTCAGGTCTGATGATGTTGAATAGTTGCCGAGCTGACTGTCAAAAAGTATGTCGCATTTGCTGGCCTTGCAACGCTCTTCACCCTGCTTGTTCGAGGGCAAAAGCTGAGCCGAGAACACAAAGAAGTCGTGCTGGGTGTAGAGCGAGGGCACGTCACGCAGCTGCAACCACAGCTGGAACTGCAGCTGGAACCCCATCGAGGATAAGTGAAACTGCTGACTTGAAAATGTGGGAAAGGGACGACTTGGCTAGGGATCGAACGGTTGACCTTTCCTACCCCCAGTCAGCGATTCGCTCTTAGATCATGTCGATAATCCTAGAACATGATCACATCAGATTGGGGGGGCGTTTAGGCTGGCTGTCTGCGCCATTACTTTTGATAAAAAAAATTATATCTGAAGATTCGCAAAAAAGTAACTGATTAAGGCATGTCGACCTTTGGTAGGACCTTGCGTTGCATGCTGCGATGACACCTCTGAGCACGGCTTTTTCTCTATGAAAGCTGTTCCCTGGTGCTATCCATTACCAAGTTTCATCGGAAGTGCCAAATCCAACAGCAACGCCTATGCTAATTACACCACCGAGCAATTGCCTTGTTTTTGTTGCAGGTGCTTCCCAGGCATTGCACCCATGTACCTGCCAACACCCCACAGTAGGCAAGTGCCCGCTTCCTCCGAAGTGACACTTTTTGCAGCTCAAAGAGAGACAAAGGTGTGCGCGAAAGAATAGCTTTCCAATGTAAAAGTTATAATAGTCCGTACAAGTTTAGGAACAAGTAACAGTAAAGTCCATCTTGAACCTCATAACAAGCGCTTCTAATCACAGCGACAGCAAGTCTCTCTTACACGAGAGAGATATGAAGGTAGTGCAGGAGTTGAGAGGCGCAGATCTAAGCCGCAGGAAGATCGAGAAGCCATCGGAGCTTTGAGTCTTCGCAATAGTTCGGAGGTCTCAGTCAGATGTATAGGGTGCTAAATAGGAGGCCTTGTAATCAAGAAGACTTCAACAGGGTCGGCAAACAAGAGTCACTTCATGTCACAAAACCTTGTATGTCGGTCTGTTGGTCCTTCTGATTATGCCCCAAAAAGATACATTTCCTTCAGGTACAGGCTACTGTGCAGCAATGATACGAAAAAGTGTAAACCCCACATCTCCACCGTGGATGGAAAGAGAACATTGATGTTGATGCTGAAAATATGTACTAAGAAGTGAACACCATCACTTTCATCCATAGTCACCTGCTATCGTCCGATATCGATAGACAGACTAGCTTCTCGTCCCCTCCTCAGACTGTAGTCAGAAACCGTTGCGTGTGCTACATTTAGCAAGTGAAGACGGCAGGTCCGGGGATGGTGTAAGGTTGAGCTGTTATCCCTTATGTCAGTTGTCGCCCCATATCACCGAAAAGTTACCAAGAAAAGTGGCGTGTACTCACCCTTGTAAGCATCATAAGTGACACCAGGGTCAGTGCTCTTGTACGCTCCAGGGAAAGCGACCAGGTTAGAAGGGTTGGCGGAACCGCCGCCGGTAACCTGGAGCTGATGGCAGCCCGGATAAAACTGCGCACCGGGATAGGCCCAGGCAGCATGGAGAGCAATGGTCTCGTGGCGGACAAGGTAGTAGCCGGAGCGAAGGCAGGAGGGGATGGTGTATTGGTAGGTGGCAGGACTCTTCATCAGAGGGGTGGCAGCCCAGTTGTTGGACGTGCCATCGCGGCCACCCTGCTTGACCTTAAACCAGACAGCACTGTGGAACTGTTAGTGCACAGTTTTCCATATCTGGTTGAGAATTGGAATTGAACAAAAGACATACGATGTGCCGGGGGACCAGTTCTGGCAGCCGGTGTCAGGGCAACGAGCCATGTAAGTAATGACTGGGCCCACGTGGGAATCGGGCCAAAGGGTCCAGTGCAGAGTCACGGTTGACCCAGCGGCGGCGGGAGCGTGGAGAGGAGCTGGAACGGAGCCAGCATTGCACTGGACATCGATCGAGGCGACATTCTCAACAGGGCCGTTTCCGGGAATGGAGCGGGAAACTCGCTGCGGCTGTAAAACGTGGATGGTAAGAAGACGGACGAGACGCTCTTAGAGATGATCATATGTACCTTGTTGTTGCCCATGTAGGGGTCCATGTAAGGCTGGTAGAACTGCAACGCTGTTAGTATTGTTTGAGACACTCCAGCAGCGATCTGATGGGACTTGCTTGGTAGTACTGGCCGCCGATGGTGGCATTGTCGACATAACCGTGGGCGGCTACCAAGCCGACGGAAGCGAGGAGAGTAGCGAGAACCTTCATTGTGACGGAGACACTGTCGACAACTGATCTGGAGACTCAATGATTCTTGTGAAGATATCGACAGAAGATTAGGCTTTTATATTCCTCTTCTGTTCTATGGCAACACTACCCACGGAATCTCAACGACATCCAGCGGCTTCGCGATCCGACAGTGGAAGCATCCACCGTCTCTTGTAGCCAACCACATCATGGAAAAACCCGGTTCGGTATCCTTGACCGATGCTTGTCGACGGTGGTATTTACTACAACTGGAAGCCTGACAAGGGACGGAGTGGATGGCGGCGAGCCTACGAAGACGTTGGGCCTTGGCAAAAACTGCTACGGAGAGAGTCGATCACCAGATGTCGATGTGAATCTGTGGTGATGGGCGATGTGTGGAGTGCTGCAGTGGTTTCAACGTCTTGGATGCGGCGGCACTAATCGCCATGGAGTTGCTCCCTCCGACGTCGCATTCTCGAAACGGGGGTTTGCGTCCAAGATGAACCACCAATAAAAGGGCGGCTTGAACAGCAAAAATGGACAATTCCGGTCAGAGTGATCCATTGTATCAATATCCCCCGGATGTTGAGGTCGCATCTGTTGCTGTGGGCTCGGCATATTGTTGCTGTTAAGAAAGGATGCCTTGGATGGATGCCCTTGGATCTGGCCCTGCCGATGTGGGCCAAGAAGAAAGCACACAGTTGAAAGCGGGGCCCATGAAAACCGACAGTGTGCAGTAAAGCATGATTTCTTAGTACATTGGGAAAGAACTACCTGCAGGTTTCCTTCCAGTCATTGGCAACAGCTCTGTTGCCCCTCACTGCTCTTGGTCCCGTGCACCCGTAACTCCAGCTCAACCTCCGTCCCCTTCTTTCCCCTTCTTCCGGCGATGCGGGCCGTCTACTGCAAGAAGGTCGGCGGAAGTGGAGGCCCCCAGATATGCAAACTGTCAGGCCCGGCCTCTGATCTCGAAATTGGAGTTGTCTCGTCCACCAAGTCGCCATCTACGTAATGCTCCAGAATGAAGCCCGATCGATCATACCTGAAGCTGAGTTAGCATGCCCAATTCCAACACGCCAACTGACCTCGCCGACACCACGGCGAACTTACCAGTAATCGAAGATTTGCGAGCCCAGCACGTGTCTTCCAACACCCCACACCAGGTCATAGCCCTTGTCCCGTAGCCATTGATGGCCCAACGATTGAATATCGAAGTCGTGTACCTCGAAGCTAGAGTGGTGGACGTGAAACTTGGGTCCTGGAATCATCTAGTCAGTCCACTTATCCTGCCCCCAAAGTGTTTTTATCAGGATACTAACCTTCAAAGAAGAACCAAGTGTGATGATCGACCTGCTCCATGCCTCTGTCCAGATGCAGGAATGTGGAGACATCCTTGCCGTTTGGCTCGTGGATGATGTCGCTGGGCTTGAGGTTGAACCGAGTGGTGTAGAACTCAAACGACTTGGCGAAGTTGGTTACACAGCAGCCGACGTGACCCAACTTGTGAACAGCTGCTGGCCCCTTCTTGAAACGTTGTGTCTTGTTGACGGGACGGTACTTGTTCTCGGGAAAGTTGTAGTCGAGCTCGGGGAGGTGTGCTGATTTCTCGATGGGGGTTTGCCCAAACACTAGATGAAAGGGGAAGTCGTCGACAGGATCCCTGAACGTCACACGCTTCCCACCGCCAGGCGCATCTGAGTCCAAGATGGGAGTCGCATTTGGAAGAGTTTTGGAGGCAAGCTCTAGGTCCGCCATCGATTCGACCACGAACCCGGCACCACCAAATTCATTCTCGGGGCCCTTGGTGGCACAGTATACGAAGGGCTCGGTGCCGTAGCCCTTGTAGTATACTGTGTCGCCTCTGTCGTCCGCTACCGTGAAGCCGAAGTCGGCCAAGAACTCGCGTGCCTTGTCGAGGTCGGCATGGGTATAGTATACGTGCGCGATACGCACAAGCTTGATCTTGGGAATCTGCTGCTCAGCCGGCATGTTGGCGATAGTTGTCTGACGTTTCGTTTTCGTTGATGATGTTTTGGTTAACAAGATCTAATCTGATCTTTTCAGCAGGACAGAAGACATTGAGATATGGTTGTCCATAATTCAACCGTCGCGGGCGGGTCGATTTAGTTTGTCCGCAGTTGTACCGCTATCCGGGGCAATGCTGTCCTTGGCAGTGACAAGTGAGGGGCCAGTGGCGAGTCGGCGAGTAATGGCAAACTCATGTTGCGATAGCACATCTTTTTACTGGACTGCCGGTTGTGCTTTTCCACCGCGGGATAGGAATGGTCACAGAGCACACAGTACCAGCAGGATCAGCGAGTGTTTCGGTAGCCCATGAACGAGCTTGGCAACCCTCGTTACAGGTCTACTGGCTACATGAGCGTTTCGCGCCTCTCAAGCTGTCTTCCCCGGCATCCGTTGGCTTTGTTTTGGGTCGACCAAACTCACATCTAGGCGTTAGTTATTAGCTCTCTGCTAACTGTACTTAGGTGAAATTGTGGTGTTCATCTCAAGCCCGGTCCTCAATCCCGACGTGCCCGCCGCCTTGCTTGGCACGGGCGATTTTGAGAAACTGTGGGGTTGTCTACTCTGTTGCTTTGTCAAAGCTGACATGGTGATGTTGAATGATACTTATCCCTGAATGACCCCGCTGGCCGCCGACAGGGTGGATGATAGGGACGGGCCATCACATAAACCACACAAAACCATCAGGGTGATTGAGCATTTGTTGACGGCCTTTGCTCCTCTCTCTTGATTTGAACCGCACAACACGACTCGCAAACAATGGCCGACGAGATCATCAAGACCGACCTCCTCATCGTTGGAGCAGGCCCTGCGGGCGCCGCTCTGGCTTGCTTCCTTTCCTCGCATGGGCGCAAGGGCATCATTATTTCGGCCGCCTCCGGCACGGCGCATACTCCCAGAGCACACATCACCAATATGGCTGCTTTGGAGTGCTTGAGGGACATCGGTTTGGACAGGCAATGCATTGATGCTGGTGCCGCGGGAAACCACATGGTCCACACGCGATGGTGCCACTCCATGGCTGGCGATGAATATGCTCGGTTGTACTCTTGGGGCAACGATCCCAAACGTAGGGTAGGAGCAATTTGGAATCAAAAGAGATTCAGACCACCCCATCTTCGGACAATTGCTGATTTCTTTTACTACAGGGTGATTATGATGCCGCAAGCCCATGCGACCATGTCGACCTTCCACAAACCGAACTTGAACCGATTCTCACAAGAAGAGCGATCCATACCGGCTGGACCCTGCGATTTGACACCACGTTTGTTACGTTTACACGCCCCGAGCCCGACGTAATCATCAGTGAGGTCAAGGACAATCTTTCTGGCAAGACATACAAGATTCAGTCACGGTTCTTGTTTGGTTGCGACGGCGCTCGCAGCCAAGTGATTCGCGAGCTCAAGGTCCCACTCATCAAAAAGCCAGGACAAGGATTGGCTCTCAATGTGCTTCTGAAGGCCGATCTTTCGCATCTTGTCAAGAACCGAACAGGAAACCTTCACTGGGTCTTTCAACCCGAGAAGGAGCACCCAGCCTGGGGCTGGGCCTGTATTGTCAGGATGGTGCGCCCATGGGATGAGTGGATGTTCATCTTCCTCCCGCCTCCTGGCGCCGATGTCAAAGGTGACGACATGATTGCCTCCAATGAAGAATACGTTGCCAGGGTGAAACAATTCATTGGGGATGAGTCGGTAGACGTCGAGATCAAGGATGTCAGCAAATGGATGATCAACGAGACGGTTGCCGAGTACTACTCCGATGGAAACATCTTTTGTCTGGGTGACGCTGTCCATCGTCATCCCCCATTCAACGGCCTGGGGTCGAACACCTGCATTCAGGACGCCTTCAACCTGGCGTGGAAGCTTGAGTACGTCATGTCTGGCCGGGCTGGGCCTAAGCTCCTTGACACCTATAGCACTGAGCGTCAACCTGTGGGAGTAGATATTATCACCCGCGCCAATCAAGGCCTCCGTGATCACGCCTTGTGGATGAAGTCTATCGGCATGTTGGAGCCGGATCTGGAGAAGCGGAAGAAAATTTTGGCCGAGTTTGAGGACAAGGGGGAGGTTGGCAGGAAGAGGAGGCAGGAGTTCCAACAGGGCATCGAGAATACCGGTACGGAATTCCACGGGTTGGGTATTGAGATGAATCAACAGTACCGCTCCAATGCCGTGTATCACGCCGACGAACCGGAAGCCCCTGCGCTGCCTCAAGATGCAGTACGCGAACGACTTATCTCGAGCTACCCTGGTATGAGGTTACCGCACGCTTGGCTGAACACCCGGAAACCGGGCAAACAATTCTCGACAATTGATCTTGCCGGCCATGGCCGTTTCTGTCTGCTTACAGGGCCAGGTGGGCACGCATGGAAAGAGGCTGCGGATGAGGCAGCCCGGGCGGTAGGGGTTGATATCAAGAGCTACTCGATTGGATGGAAGGAAGATTATGAGGATGTGTACTTCGATTGGGCGAAGCGGAGAGAAGTAGAAGAGGATGGGTGTGTGTTGGTGCGCCCAGACAGATTCGTTGCTTGGCGGTCAAAGTCCATGATTTCGAATCCCCGGGAGAAGTTGGAGGCTGTCCTGAAGCAAGTGTTGTGTCTCTAGATGGTTTAGGTATAATAATGGAATGATCGCGTCTCACGCAATATAGGTTGCTCTTAAACTCCCATTTCATAGGTGCATAATATTTCCACTCGGCAGGTCTTTGCACTTTGTCACTGTTAGGCCCGGCTGCGTAAGTATCATCCTTTTCCCTATTGGACACACATGGCAATCGACTTTTCCGTAGGTGAAGTTGGATCCATTGCAGAAAAAGCAGAAGTTGTATTCAACAACTTCTCACCCCTTGATGGCTTGTTCATGAGGCAATCCGAGGCGGTTGCCACCCATGTGATGCCCTGTATTACCAAGGATCAGCCTGTATGTTGATACTCCCTGATAACCTTTGTCGGACTAATTGTGGGATACGATCTGCGCTGTCATGCCGCACGAGATTTGGTGCCAGCTGTCCTAGGTAACAGCCTATATGCATCCTTCACACCAGAGCGTCTCCGCAACAATTCCCCAGGACCGGGCCCATGGTTAGCCGTGGGATTGCCATGTAATCGATTATTCCATGGGCCCCCTATCTCTCCCACTTGGTGGCCGATTGCCCCGTGCTCCCCAACTTCCCCGGATTCCCCCCTATACTTCCCCCACATTCTTGGCTTCCTTGCGACCCCAAAATGCGGGGAAAGGTGCCGAACGACGCTAGCTTGGGGGTAGGACCGAATACCTGTCCAGTGAGGATTTGGCCGTCCATCCATCATGCTGAAGCAGTGCTGACGATACTGCCGATAGCCTGGTTGGCGGACAGGGTGAGAAGCAAAGGGCCTGACTACGTAGCTGCCAGTGGCAGCCAAAGGCGCACACACTGACACGTTCCACATATGGCAGTAGTACCGTCGTATCACACAACCAACCATGCTGTTTTCAGCAGGCTGAATGTGCCGACGGCTACCTACCTAGCAGGGGGACGAGCCAAAGGGGGGGAAAGGTTTAAAGAGACCTCGAATCTCACCTCAAGTCTGTCGTGATGGGTAGGGCTCTTTGAACCTCTCATTCTCTTCCTTTCAAAAAAGCCTTTGTTTACAACCTCCTTTTTCTGACGGCTTGGCACATACTCTGTCACTGTCAACAGTCCCCAACATCGGCTGTCCGGGTGCAAACCCCCAAACTCACACTTCAACCATGGGCGTCCTCCTCCTGGCCGGCGGCGCTCTGCTCGCCCTCTCAGCCCTCTACATCCTCTTCTTCACAGGCAAACGCGACCCCCGCCTACCACCCGGACCGCCAACCCTCCCCCTCATCGGCAACCTCCACCAGATTCCCACCAAACGCACCCATCTCCAGTTCGCCCAGTGGGCAAAGCAATACGGGGAGATCTACTCCCTCAAGTTCGGACCCGGAACCTCCATCGTCATCTCCTCCCCCCGCCTCATCAAGCAGCTCGTCGACAAAAAGTCCCAGCTCTACTCCCGCCGCCCGCCCTCCCACGTCGGCGGGCTGATCGCCCAGGGCGACCACCTCCTGCTGATGCAGTACTCGGACAGATGGAGGACATGCCGCAAGCTCGTGCACCAGTACTTCATGGAGAGCATGGTCGCCAAGCAGCACGTCAAGGTCGTCAACGCCGAGGCGGTGCAGATGCTGCACGACTTTGTGGTGGAGCCGGCGGGGCACATGAGGCACCCCAAGAGGTTTTCGAACAGCATCATCATGAGCTTGATCTACGGTACGCGGACGCCGACGATTCAGACGCAGCACATGGTCAGGCTGTACAGCCTGATGGAGAACTGGAGCAAGGTTATGGAGGCGGGTAACACGCCGCCGGTGGACATCTTTCCTTTCCTGAAGCTTGTTCCCGAGGGTCTGTTGGGTAACTGGAGATCGAGGGCGAAGAATGTGGGCAAGGAGATGACGGAGTTGTATTCGGAGTGGGTGGAGAAGGGGATTCGGAGGCACAGGGATATGGGCGCACGGGATTGCTTCTTGGACAAGGTCTTGGATCAGGGGTTGGAGAAGCTGGATTTGGACAAGCATGGGCTGTACTTTTTGTGTGGAACGGTCATGGAGGGCGGCTCGGATACCACAAGCTCGCTGGTCATTGCTTTCATCCATGCCATGACAAAGTGGCCGGAGGTGCTCAAGAAGGCGCAGGAGCAGCTGGATGCGGTGGTGGGTGAGGACAGAACGCCAACATGGGATGATTACGAGAAGCTGCCGTACATTGCGGCTTGCGTCAAGGAAGCGCACAGGTGGAGACCAGTAACGCCGCTTGCTTTTCCCCACTCCTTGGCGGAGGATGACTGGGTTGATGGCATGTATCTGCCCAAGGGTAGCGACATCTTCATCAACGCATTCGGCATGCACGTGGATGAGAAGAGGTTCCCCAACCCCGACGTTTTCAACCCTGACAACTACAAGGGTTACACCGCGTTGGCGTCTGAGCTGGCTAGCGGTGACTACAACAACCGGGATCACTATGGCTACGGCAGCGGCAGAAGGATTTGCCCAGGCATTCACCTTGCTGAGAGGAATTTGTTCCTGGCTCTTGCCAAGCTGGTGTGGGCTTTCGATATCGGGCCTGGTGTGGATGCTTCGGGCCGCGAGATTCCCCCAGATGTCAGCCATGAGTCGGGGTACTGCGCCGGCTTCTTGGTGTGTGCGGAGGATTTCCCAGCTACGATTACGCTGAGGTCAGAGGCCAGGAAGGCGACGATTCTCAGGGAGTATGCTGCTGCGAGGGCAGAGGTGTTTTCACAGTTTGAGACACCAAAAGAGTAGATATCTTGACGATTTGTATGAATATAATTTTTTTCCAATTCATCAAGGTCTCCTCGAGTGTTGAGTTGCGTTGGACATGGTTGTGACAAGAAAGTCCTGTGGTGAACCCTAACTCCACAAAACCCCCGAATGGCACATCAACACCCTGACGTGGCCAGGCGTGCAGCCAGATTCAATTGAGCCGAGGGGTGAGTGGGGCTGATTTCGGCAGTTTGTCTGAACATGACATGTCGATGAGCAACAGACCAAACAAAACAAGAGAGCATAAACGGCATCAAGGTATGACTGAGCTGGCCTAATCGTCAACAAGATGTCCTTTCGCGTCCAGAGAGCAGCTGCCGGGTCCTTCCAGCGGCTGGTACGGTTTGTTAATGCCCAGGGCGCCACCTGCTTTGGCGACCTGAAGACCAAGCCAACCACCGCCAATCTGGCCGGTGCTGAGGTTGAAGTCCTTGAAGGGGATATTGACAATGGTCTTCGAAACACTGGGAGAGGGGACAGAATCCAGAAGGTGCGTTGTTCGATGGGGTCAGGCCACGATCAGAGAGCTAATCATACCGTCAGCTGCTGTGTCCTTTGCCCACGGTTCCACGAATTGTGTGCATTGGCCTGAACTACCAGAAGCATGCCACAGAAGCTAATGTATGCCCCCAGTCAGTTTCTCAGTGATAACATAAAACTGATCAGTGTAGCTCCGGGTCCCACCATATCCTGTCGTTTTTACCAAACCAACTGACGCGTTGGCCGGGCCTCTTGAAGATGTTCCAGTTCATCCAGATGCCCAAGGCATGCTTGACTACGAGGGGGAGTTGGCAGTAGTGGTTGGCAAGGACGCCAAGAATGTGGCTGAAAGAGATGCGCTGGACTACGTGCTTGGGTACACCGTCAGCAACGACGTTTCGGCACGCTACTTCCAGCTCCCCGACACGTCGGGTGGGCAGTTCTGCTATGCCAAATCCTTTGACAAGTTTGCCCCTGTTGGGCCTTGTATCGTTTCCCCTAGTATCATTCCTGACCCGCAACGGCTTCAGCTCGTCACCAAGGTCAACGATGAGGTGAGGCAGCAGACCGAGACGTCGGACATGATCTTCTCGGTGGCCAAGATCATGTCGCATCTCAGCCGTGGGACGACATTGCGGAGGGGCACTGTCATCCAAACAGGAACGCCAAGCGGCGTGGGGTTGTTTATGGAGCCAAAAGGGTTCCTGAAGGATGGAGATGTTGTTGAGGTGTCTATTGATGGGCTGGGGTCGATTCGTAACAGGATGGTGTTTGGGCGAGGTGGAAATTGACCTGTCGTTAATACCCCGCAATCAATTGGTCAAGGCAACCCAGCGAGCTGGGGGCGCACGCGGTACTGCAAGCGAGGATCACAGCTTAAAAACAGTCGAAAAGGCCTATTAACTATCCTCTTTGGGCTCATTACTATCTTTTAACACATTATGACTATCTTTTAAGGTGTTTATAATATCCTCCAAGACCTATTAACGATCTTCTGAGGCCTATTAACTATCTTTCAATCCTGTATTCCCCCTTTGCAGTGCCAGTTCTTTTGTCCAGGACGTGGGGCGCTAAACACTTAGCAGTGACACGCTACCCCGCGCCAATGGCGATCAGCGGTATCTCAGTACCAAAAACTCACCGCAAATGGGCCGGCTCTGGGCGGCTCACACACAGGCAGCAAGTCGGTCGGTTTTCATAAGCACTTTGCCCACATTTCCCAGAGCTGAGATATGCCGTCTTGACTCTGCGACCACCTTACCCACCGGAATCATGGCGGAACCACAATCGTACGCAAATCCACAGCAGGAGACAGGGACGCCGCCATCCGATGCATCCGCGGCCAAACTCGCGTGCTATGCTTGCAAGAGGAGAAAGGTTAAATGGTATGTGTGGAGTTTGAAGGCCCATCTGTTTACTCCGGAATTGGTGCCACGGTGTGTACTGACAAGATGACGTAACGCAGTGACCGTCAACTCCCCATATGCTCACTCTGCCAGAAGCTCAGTGGGCAATGTGAATATCCAACCCATGCAGAGAAGCCCGGTCCAAAGACTGGTAAGTCGTCTCAATGTTTGCAGAGGCCCATTCTGTTGTTCAGCATGCCCGAGGTTCGCTTCATCAAGTTGTGTTGAAGGCCAAGAGCCAGCGCAGAAACACATGTATTTGTGCCCTGAGGAGCCTACTAAGTAGGTAGCCAACTTTGACATCCACACATGATGATCTTTTTCGGTCATCGCCAACATAGCGACACGTAGGGTACGGTCTGTACAGGCCTGCCTCCGTTGCTATTGCTTTGCTGGCATTTGGTTCAGGTTTTAATAACGTCTTACATACCTTATCATGTCTCCCAACTCTTAAATGAGACAAGGGTCTTTTTTTGTATCACATAAAGCGCCTAAAGTAGCCCACGAACTTACATATTTGCCATCAGGTCCCCATCAAGGCAGCAAGCGGCGAAGGCTTGATCACGCCTCCGTGTCTAATAGTGTTGGCCATGGACTATCACTGGGTCTACCTGGAGGGCACCAACCCAGTACCTCATTTGAGCTTGCTCGACGCAGCTCTGCCGCGGTATCATCCCCAAGCTACACCACAATTCAGGATGATGCCCGTACTCGGGCAGACGATGACCTACGCGGGGTCGACGTGACTTCACCTTTGCCAAATGCTGAATCGTCAACAAGAAGTCAGCCAACAAGCGCTCCTATCTTCTCTCGTATCATGTACCCATCCCACGAGGCACAGACACGACCACAGTCCCCATCCACTGTCGATGCCTCGCCAGGCCACCAGGATAACGCCATCCCTATCACCGTTCAGACTGTCTGCGATGCCCTCAAGATATCAAGGGCAACGTACGACCTCTTGATGGAGTCTTACTTCACCAACATGACCTCATTCACTCTGTTTCGGCCAGGAAGTATTGAGCCAAAGTTTGCCATGATGCAGTTCCACTCAGACGCCGAGGCTCTGATAGCAGCCATTTTCTCCTTTTCAACCAGACACTGCCGAGAACACGAAGACTGCCCGAGTCCGACCTACTTTGCCAAGATTGCATACTCGAAGCTGGACGAATCAGTCGACAGCTACGGCGATCACCCTCCACCATTTTGGCTTCTCCAAGCTGGTATCCTCGTGACCTTTTACCAGCTGACAATGAGCGTACGCTCTCGGTCCTGGAAGAAGCTGGGCGACTGCATCAGATATTCATACGATTTGAATCTGCATATGGTTGATGCCAACCATGACCCAGCCAGGGACAGGAACCCCGCCAACATCCAGCGCTGGTCGCTGATGGAGGAACGGAGAAGAGCGTGGTGGGCAGTGTGGGAGATGGACGTTTTTGCAGGCACTATTCGACGGCTGCCGACAGCCATTGATCCAGAGATGAACCTCACCATGCTTCCCGTGCCAGACAGCTGCTGGTTCAATGATGTGTACCAGGAAAGCTGTTTCCTTGTCCAGGACCCCAGCCTCCGGTGGAAGCATCTCGCCCAGTCGGGCAACCAAAGCGCCAAAGCCTGGTTCGTCGTCATGAACTCGCTCATGCGCAATACCCAGCGTATCGTGTATCCAGCTGGATCGGCACTGCAGTCTATGAACGAGAACCATGCCGAAACCAACCAAGACGAGCTCAACATCATGGCCAACACCCTTTACTGCACCGTCACATCCTTTCCAGCCAGTCTCGTTTACCAGGGCGAGACGCTCGACTTCCGACCAAAAGCCTCAGCCCAGGCAAGCCCCGAAGGTATCAACCCGCGACAGGAGCACGCCGACAAATATTCACTCCACCTCATGACCCAACTCTGCCGCTTCATGATCTACCATCACAAGATCTGCGCTCGAACGCCATGGCTGGCCCATCAAAAAGCTTCCAGCGACGGCACCCAAGGCGGTGAAGCAAACAACGACCCACGAGACGCCCAGCAAGCCAACTCGGAGTGGTCCAACTACGTGAACGCCTCCGACGAGATCGTCACCGTAGTCCGCAACTCCTCCCGGGACCACTACAAATTCGTCAACCCCTTCCTCGTCAACACACTGTGGTTTGCCGCCGCAGCACAGTGCGCCTGCAAGGTCTTCGGCCCAGCCTCGTTCAACAAGCGCCTCACCATCTCCAACCTCGACCTTCTCAAGCTCACCATAGACCGCTACATCTCCTTCTGGGGCGGCATGGAGAACCTCAAAGGCAAGCTGGCCCGTATAGAAACCGCCTTGCAGAGCCTCATGCCTGGGAACGGGCGACAAAGCGATGAGAACCATCGGGCTCAGCAAGAAAGACGTCAGCAGTACCATGCACCGCACCTTCAGGGAAGCAACGGTGCAAGCATCAACGACCTGGCTACGGTCGCCATGCAGAGACTACCAGGCGTCACGGGAGGTCATGGCACCGGCACGGTAGCATCACCGCTGCTGGTCAACATCCCCGGCATAGGCCCAACACAACCACCACCACCACCAAATCCATGGTCTACGTTTGGGCCAGCCGACGTCTGCGACTTTTCTCATCCGCCGCATTTCGCTACGGGCCTGACACCAGGACCGGGGCAAACCTTCTACGGTCATCACGGCGTTGGTGGCGACCCGATGGACTTTTCCCCGTTTGGGCTCGAGGAGCTTTTGATGGCGAGCATAATGATGGATACATAGCCTTTAGGATTCTTTGACCACAAACTAGCGTAAACTTAACCTTTAATATCGAGCGTTCTTCTACTGTATCTAGAACCATCCACTTAACACCCATCCACCGAACAAGCCTCGAGGCTGCAACTGAAAGCACCAGGGCACATCATGAGCTCGGCATTCGATGCAAATTCCGATTCTTGATTAACTGAGCCACTCATGCATCACTAATTACACTATTACATGCTATTTTTATGCCGTCCCATATCAAACCCCATACCTGCAAATCATAGACTATTTCGCTCGAAATAAGTACGTACTCCATCGACATCGTCGACATCCAACACAGCACCAATATACCCATCCGGCCTGACGACTACCATGCAGCCAACCGCGGGGTCAATTTCGAGCCGTTCATAGGCCCTGCCATGCCCATCATGCACACTCTCCACATCAGCAAAAACCCTGCAATAATCATACCCACTTTCCTCACTCCAGGGCCGGTAGACCTCCGGCAGAGCCAGGAAATCCACCTGGTCTCGGTCGGCGCAATGCACGACCAGAACCTCTACCAACGGCTGCTTGCCCGGTCTGGTCATGGTCAGATGCTTCAAAGATTCGTTTTCACCAAGATACCTGCCAACAACAAGCAATCTCTCCAACCTGGCAGGGTCCGTGATATCGCCAGCAAAGATCACGACCCTGAACTGCCCGGTGGCCGATAGCCTCTTGTGCATCCACGTGGGCACACCATCGGCCTGGTACACTGCCCTAAAGTCAGGAAGTCTCTTGCCCGGCACCAAGTCCGCCTTGAGCAGACTAGGACCCAGCTGCTCCACGCCTTTCGGTAGCTGAACAGCACACGAAGGTGGGTACCGGATCGACAGCCCAGTGGTGAATTTCAAGGCTTGCAGGATCTCGGTATCAAACCGTGCCGACGGAGCTGCGAAAAGTTTCAGGAAGCCCTTGTCAAAAGCAATGAGGTCCAGCGCCACAGGGCGACGCTCAGATTCGTATGTTCGAAGCAGGTCTTGGCGTGCAGAGGGAGAGCGCACTTGGCCCTCAAGCGCAAGCCTAAGTTTCCAGCCGAGGTTGTACGCGTCTTGAATTGATGTGTTCATGCCTTGACCAGCCTTCGGAGAGTGCGTGTGAACGGTGTCGCCAACAAGAAAAGCTCGCTCATTAAGCCGAGAGAAATAGTTGCCCACTCGCTGACGCACCCGATACGCTGACCACCACGACACGGAACCAACATCCATGGTATAGGGGGCGATGATCTTGCGTGTGGCGTCCATGATACGATCAAAGGTCAAGTCCTTAGGATCTGGAAGGGCGGTGCCGCTCTCGACGGGGATATACATCCGCACCTCCCTATTGCTACGCGGGACTAGGAGAATGGTCCCGGATGCCGCCCTGAGGTAGCAGACCCTCCTGATGTCAGGGAAATTGGACTTGGGGACCATATCCACCACACCAAATACCGAGTCCGTGAGGTCTCCTTCAAGAATGACGTTGAGCTGCTTACGGAGCCAGCTACGGGCGCCGTCACAGCCCACGATGTATTTGGCAGAAACCCTCTCCTTGAAAGTATGGTCTTCATTGGTGTCAGTACCATTGGTGTAATGGCCATTCTGGTCATTGTTCATTTGACCATTTGATTCATGGCCGTTTATCCCCTAGCATTGTTGTTAGCGATGAGACCGTTTGTGAATTGTAATGGTATCCTACATTTGTCGCGTGTCCATTGAGGGTAGTTGCATCGTTGTTAACCTTCTTAAGCCAGACGGTAACGGGATATGCATCTGCTTCATGACCACATGCAATGTCAACCTCAACAGCGACCGGAATTGTGTTGTATCGAATCTCAATGTTGTTGTGAGGCAGGATATTTTGAAGCATGTGGTGTTCAACTCGAGCTGCGCCTTGATTAGAATGATATTCCACACAATGCAATGAAATGGCGGTCACGCACACTGTTGTAGCATGGTCTCTCGAGGCTTTCCCAACTCCTCAACCCTGTCTGGGATGACCTGCTCCCGCACAATGCCCTCCGCTCCATCCTTTCTCATGCCCCAGCAAGCGATTTCTTCCAATCTCCATGACTCGGCCGTGATCTGAGGCCCGATGCCATACGAGTCGAAGATTTCGTTGGTGGTGCTTTTGAGGCCCTCTGCTTGTCCGCGCGGCGTAGGCCCAGGCTTCTTGTCAACAAGGAGGACCGTGATATCTGTGTCACGAAACCAGTTTGCCAGCGCCAAGCTACACACCTTTGTCAGTCAAGGACTTTGGCTATTATCAAAGATAAATGGGGGCCACGGCATACCCTGCAGGTCCGGCACCGACAATCAGAAGGTCAACAGTTGTGGATGGCGAGGGGGACATGATGCACACTGTTTGAGTGTGGTGGATGTGTTACTTGGTGAGGTACCTGACTACCTGGCTGGTAACGAGAAGAGATGGGGTTTGAGTTGAGATGCACACACCAAACCCAGGACTGGGATATCAACTCGAGGGGCTTCTGAAGTACATGATGTGATTTCAGGCCCCACGCATCCTAGGAGCAGACATGCAGCGTAAGCTTGGAACCGTTAAACGTGATTGGGCAACTCGGTGTTCGTGAGTACTGGAAGGTCCCCGACGCAGTGGACTCAGCAGCAATTCGGATATGAAAGGTGGAACGCGGCCCGGAAGAAAGGCACGGTAGCATGACTGGACGGTGGAGAGAGGCGGTCGCAATGCAGATCTGGTGGGTACACTCTGGGTAGCGGTACTTCAGTTGGGAAAGCTGGCAGAGGCTGTGACGTGGTGGCCGAGTATGTAGCCCGAGCAGGAGCTGCCCTGAAAAAAAGAGAGACATTGTGTGGGGGAGCGTGGGACCAATGGAGGTCGTACCAACCCCAGCAGCCAGGCCCCTGGAAGGTACCCGCCTTCTGTGTTCCCCACCATCAATCATTCCGTCATGACTTGTCCTTCCCGCCCTACGACTTCTCAGATCTCACAAGCCGTAGCGCGCTTGCCCCAGAGTAGCCATTCAGCTATGCAGGAACACTTGCCTTTGATCGCTGATTCGCGAATGGCCGAGGCCGATGTACCTGGCTGGTTATGGAAGTCAACTGCATCCGGCCGCCTCCTCGAGCCAGCTGGAACCTGGAATGAGGTGATGGGTCATGACGGCAGAACATGGAAACTCTCCTGCACCACGCCCATCACCGTGTGCATTGTTCGAATCAGAATAGATCTCTTGTCCAAGTATGGGAATCTCATCCTTTGTCGACAGAATCCACCCGCCAATCAACACAGCGTCATTAACTCCTTAACGCATGCTGAAAATGAAACAGTTGCATCACCACGTCGGCCAGGGCCGGTTGGTTGTGTGTACTCCTGCAAGCCTCCGGGACAGAGACCCAGCTGTGAACTGGAACGCCCTTTCCTCCATGGTGTTGACCCTGGATGCATAAAGAAGATCCCGCTCAATCATTGGCCAACCCTCATTTCCTTGAACTTGTTACTCGGCCGGAACGACGTCGTACACCATGCGTGGTCGATCTTTGGCTCCACTGTCCACAGAACCTTAAGGAAACCCCAAGGGTAGGCTTCAAAGACAGCGTGATACTGAGGGAAATGTTCTCTTTTATATACAGGTAGACCCTGCCTCACAACCTACATCAAGGCGGTCACACAGATGCTTAATCCTGTTTCGAAACCCCTACACCACCTTTGATACCAACCATCACTTTGTCTAACCAGCACTCCATCCTCCAAAAACATGGCCGTCTCAGTCACATCCACCACGGCTTGCCCCTTTGGCAAGGATGCACTGAGGCACGACCTCCCACTGCCAGCAGGTCCCGATATCATAGACATCCGCACCTCCCGGCAGTCACTATTGCACAATCTGGACTCCAAAGTCCTTGAGGGTCTTTCCCAGCCCCGGGGATCCAAATACCTCCCTTCCTTGCTCCTGTGGGGTGAATCTGGGCAGGTCTTGTACGACGACATATTGGCCAGCCCAGAATATTATCCTTACCGGGTGGAGGATGACCTGCTCCAGCAAGAGGTAGAGAGCATCGCTCAAACAGTGGCCTCGACAAGAACTGATCTCCTGATTGAACTGGGAGCTGGTAACATGACCAAGACGGCCCAGTTCCTGTCAGCTCTCGACAAACATCTCAGCACACCCCTAGTGTACTTTGCACTTGATGTGGACCACGCGCTACTGGAAAGATCTCTCAGGGCCCTCAAGCAGCGTGCCTCTTTCCGCCATATCCAGGTACGCGCCCTGCTCGGGACTTATGACGACAGCGCAAATTGGCTTGCCAGCCCTGAGGCTGCTGCCTACCGCAGAACTCTCGTCTTTCTGGGCAGCAGCATTTGCAACGACGAACAGGATGCCGCCATCAACTTTCTGAGCTCCTTCGCTCGTGCTCCCGAGACTGGCGTTCCGCAGAATGTTGCTGGGTTTCTGCTGGCGGTGGACGGATGCCAAGACGCGGCGAAGATTGAGGCTGCTTACGATGTGCCTGGCGGTTACTCCCGCCGTTGGGTGAGACAAGCGCTTGGCTACGCAAGCAACCTCCTGAGTGGGGGTGATGACAATTCTGAGGTTGATCGGTTCTTTGATGACAACAACTGGAGGTTCGAAGGGAAATGGCTCCCAGAGCGCCAGCGATTTCAGACATACCTGACACCGACCCGGTCACTCACGGCCAGGATCCGCGGACAATCCATTACGCTAGTCGAGGGTGAAGGCTTACCTATCATCAGCAGCGGAAAATGGGCGAGGGAGACGGTGGAGAGTGTGTGCTTGCAATCCGGTCTCAATATCGAGACGGCATGGAAGAATCCGCAATTTGATTACAGTGAGTTCCCCTCGTATCTGGCCTTAATGGTAGCTAACAATGGACCTATAGACATCTACTGGCTGCAACCA
This sequence comes from Triangularia verruculosa, assembly GCA_033296885.1. NCBI lineage: Eukaryota > Fungi > Ascomycota > Sordariomycetes > Sordariales > Podosporaceae > Triangularia > Triangularia verruculosa. The sequence goes on along the minus strand of MU863959.1, from coordinate 49,247 downwards.
AGTCTCAAGAGAGTTGACAGCGGCATTGTGATTATGGATGAGTTTGAGGAAGGAGTTGACGGAGGACATGTCAAGGAATGAGGTGCCCAGGTGGCTAATGAGGTTTGGAACCGCCAATGCCACATAGATACAGCAGGCCCTGTAAATTTCTCTTCCCAAATAGCTCAACAATATCACACCATTCTTGCGCTTCCTTCCCGTGCGCATCCTGCCTTTATGGCATCGGGGATAATATCACATTGGTTGGGTTTCCCAAAAGCTCGGTGACCCGATACGCGCCTGATGTTGCGCACCATGGCCCTTCAGCAAGCCACGATCTCCCAGCACTTTCACAACAGTCCAATCAGATGGCCATTCCAGCTTTGTCGCCGACATGATACCGAACCCACAGTACCTACTTGCGCCATCAGCAGTCAATCTACTGTGCCGCCGGACCCCTGTTCCTTTTCTTTCGCTTTTTGTCGACCTACCTACAATGTAAAGTACCAACCTTATCCTACCCCCACTATTCGTTCAGAAGCCTCACTTCTGTCGTTGAAACCAAATGTAGGACCGAGCCTCAGCTACCTGCAGCCCGTAGATCACTGCCAAATCCAATCTCCTGCATTGCCCGCAAAACCTTTAGCTCCGCCCCAACTCGTCGGCAACCAGCATTTTAAGCAGTGTAGATCATATTGACGCGGTGAATCGGATATGGACAAGGGGGGGACAAATCCACTGGTAACGTCACCTACCCACCAGGCAGCAGTGCTACCCCATCGAGAGCTGTGTCTTTCTTCATCTCATCCAAGGTTGGACCCGTGGTTACCTTGCCTAGGTAGTGGCACATCTGAGAGGGTTCTACCACGTGCCACAATTCTGAAGTTTTATTCCTTGGGATAGCAGGTGGATCTTGGTGACTTTTGTTTGTGTCTCCGCGGTTTGTTCGTCGAGACAAGCAAGTGGTGTACGATACGCAGGAGGAATCTTGTCCACCTTACCGGCCCACAGCTGCGGTTCCAAATCCTTCCATGCAACAACAAACCAATATTGCAAAAGGGCTCGGTGAAGGTGCTCTGTTCCCTCCTGCCGTTCTGTCCAAGACCCGAGACCAGGTGCATCAGGGCATATGCACATTATCGGACGGCTTTTGCTGCTGCCAGTTTTACCCCTCTTTCAAGTCTCAGACTCTGTACTGCTCGTTTCTCCACGAAAGAGCGAACCAAACTTGTCGAGGCGGGAAAATATGCCCCGAGTGTTCCATGTTTCTCGCTGTTTCACCCAGACCGCTTCCCCGAATCAGATGCATGCTAAAGCTTTCAGGTTTCCGGGGGCGATTCTAACTCATGCTGTGGTCGGGTAACGCACTGCACAAACGTCTATCTACCCTACCTTGTCCGACCTGCAACTGCAGCAAGGTTGGGCCCTTGATCCATGATGGTATCGGTTCAAGTTTTTGCGGGTTATCGGATCCAAGGCTTCAGATGTCGAGTAGTGTGATGCAGCATGAGATTTTCCAACTATCTTGGTCATTATGTAAAATATGCTCTCGAAAGGGCAAAAAGTATCCTGCACACGATAAACGTCCGAGACCAGCCTGCAGTACACGGCTTTCCTGAACCATCACCTCTAGTCCCCATTATTTTCCAAGCAAGCCCACCGCCCATGTCCAACTTGTCTTACAGATCACTCCTAAAATACACAACGAAAGAAACCATCCCTCTGATCGAGATCAGCCCATTAAGGCTCACTGCGATCGCTTTCTTCGTCTGAGACTGCGCTGTAGCTGTACCCATTTCGGGTCGTCGCCGCTGGTCTCTTGGGCTTGGGGGTTGGCGACTGATGGAGCTGCCCCTCTCGCATCACGAAACTGGCGATTAGTCCCATCACTCCAAAGGCAACACAGAATACTGGAAATCACAATCAGCACACTGCATGTTGGTGATAATCTTCTTGGTAGTGACTTACACCAGACGTTGACAAAACTCTTTTCATAGGCCCCCAGCACGATCCTCGCAATCTTATCTGGCAGCTGGTCGATCGTGTCGAAGTTGGACAGGACATCTCGAATGATACGCTCTTTGTCCGGCAGATTGAGTAATTTGTCTCTCAACGTATGCTCTACAAATGAGGCAATCAGGAGCGAGGCACTGCTGACACCCAATAGACTTCCCAGGTTCATGCTCAGATAGAATCCCGAGGTAGCAACCGCAACTTGGTCCGACTCAAGCCCTGACGTAAGGCCGATGAACGCGGCAGAAAGGGAGACTCCAAAGCCCACACCAATGGGGAACCCATAGAGGGTCTCGGCCCAGTTGGTCGCTTCCCGCCATCGGAAGTAGATGGCCAAGAAACTAAGGTTGGACAAGATGACGGCGACGATGGTGATCAGGCGATACATCCCAGTTCGCTTGATGACATACCCGCTAAGCAGACTCCCCACAACGGTACCCAGTGTCATGACAAGGAGCCGAAGGGAAGATGTGGTGTTGTTGTCGCTCATTGTGACTCGGAAGTAGAGCGGGATGGACGTGTACAATGCAACTTGAGCCGTGGTCAGAAGAAACTGGATCGCATATGCCGATACAACATTGCGCTTCCGCAGCAATCGAAGAGGGAAGATCGGCTCCCGGGCCCAAAAAGCTTCGACCAAGAGGAAAACAACTAGAAAGCCTAGCCAGGTTGACATTGGAACCATAGCCATTGCGTTCTGAACCAAGTTGTCTGGGCTTTTCTGGACCTGGTCAAGGAAGAGAAGGAGTGAAATATTGGCGATAGCCAGACTGATCGATCCTGAGAAGTCAATGCGCTTGAACTTGGAGTACTGTGTGGGCTCTGAGGCTGTTGAATTGTTTCCAGAACCCTTGGGATCCGGCGGAGTTGGCTTTGGGAACGACATCTTGGCCCAGATAAAGATAAGCCCAGCAAGATTGATAGGTACGTGATATAACAAAGCCCTGAGAAATAGTCAGCCACAAGTTCCATACGCAATAGCAATGCGAAGAGCTCCTACGTACCATCTCCAGTTGGTGCTGTCAGATATGATGCCGCCGAGGGAAGGACCAAGCGCCCTCCCAATCTGGTTGATAGCGTAGACATATCCACGCCAGACAGCCACCTCTCGCATCGGAACAAGGTCTAGACATGTTAGCATGTGCGGGCATTTCTTCAAGCTGGTATACTTACCAACGATTAGGGTCGATATCAGCACCGTGATTCCAGCGTTGCCAATTCCACAAAGTGATCTTCCCAGCAAAAGACCCCAGAAGGAGAACCCAGCACCGCTGACGATGAATAGTAAGCAATCTTCGATCCTGCTCAGAGAAATGAGGGTACACTTACGCAATGGCGGCGCCCACACAGTAACAGATATACGCAAAGAGCAGAAGTGGCTTCCGTCCGTAGATGTCGCTCAACTTGCCATACTGCGCGAAAATGTTAGTTTCTGGGTATGGCTGTTGCGCTCTTGTTGGAGACTAACCAAAGGCTGAGCAGCGATGATGCCGATGATGTATGCATTGATAATCCAACTGGCCGAACTCAGTTGTTCAAACTCGGATGCAATATCTCGGAACATAGCCATCAGAATGGCGCTGTCCGAATTGACGAGAAAGACGCCTACAATCAACACATGGTCAGCAACCAGCTTCTGCATACGCTGGACCCATCAAGACCTACCAAGAAGAAGCAACAAGTTCTTCTTCCACTGGCCATTGTCCCAGCTTTGATATGATCCCACTGTTGATGTGGGAGAGAGGTCGCCATCCGAAGAAGATGGGCCATCTCGCCCGTTGTTCGCCGCGACATTTAGGGTCTTGGGAGCGACGTTGAGGACGGGCTGGCGTAAAAGGGATGTTCTCTCATCCACTCTGTCGCCGACGACTTGGTGTTCTATCCTGTCGACCATCTTCGTTTCGGGTACCGTCGGAAACAGTCGTGAACGTATGGACAGTTGAACCGAAGCCGAATCGGACCTGCCTGCAGATGGCGCGCTTTTTGTGTGGTTCGTCTCTAATGGCATGCGATGTCGGACAAAAGTCGAGACATAGGGAAGTTGAACAGAGGGTGTTTGAGACTGTCTAAAACAAACAGCAAGGGTAGTGTAGTTGAACATGTTGCCACCCGGGCAAGATTGGATTCACTGCAACCTCGGGCTTCTTTTCTTTGGTGGCTTTCCTGGCGGGACACTTTTGTGATATGGCTCCATCCATACCTAGGGCACTCTCAATTGGTCGGTTTTGCCCTCCAGGAGCGATTGATTGTTCCTTCCCCCCGGGCAAGAAAGACGTGTGCTTCTCAACTCCCAGTAAGCGGGGTTCTCCAGGCTGCTGCTAGGTAGTAGCCCGCAACCACCTCATCTCATCCATTGTTCGGTGATAAGGCCGGATCAACCCGGGGTCCCGTCTTCTGGTCCACTTGTGGAATAGTGTACGAATTGCATTCCAACAGCTAATTTTCCTCTTCCTTCTCAATGACGGGAAGTGACAGGGCCAAGGTGGTGGAATGTCTCGGCTGTCTCCAGTCGAACACTGCAAATCCTACAGTCAATGACGAAGAGAAGCGCCCCAGTTCAACCAGCCTCCCGTTTTGGAACATCGCGTCTTGGGCGCACTCTGTGCGTTGCATTCGAAACGTCGTGTGGCACGAGCGTTTTTTGCCAAGAGATCTGATCCAATCTTTCACACCGCTACTTTTATATGGCAACGAAGATACTGCTCAACCTTCAATCCAGGACCTTCAATTCCTAAAGACAATTGTTGTGAAGCCGTATACCGTCGTATTTCACCGTAATCTTTACCGTGGTATTGAATTTAATGCCCCTGAATTCCATCCTTTGGCTTGAAGGCAAACCGCGCCGTCAAATTATCCGGGCACGCGAGGAATTACGCCCTAAGGTCCGTTTTCTTCTAAACCCCCCCCATTCCGAACTAATAGCCCCGAAAAGACCGGCCAAAGGTAAATTTACCGGGAAGAAACGCTCCCGGGCAGAGGACCCTCCTTAAGATACCCCCGGTGCCCCTGATACCCCCGAAACCCCCGATGCCCCCGAAGCCGTAGTCTTACCGGAAGAAACAGCAGCGGTACAGGCGCTTTAAACCCTCGGCGCCGTTAAACCAGAAGCGTATATATAACCGTTATTATCGGTCCCTAATATCCGGTATAGAGCCAGTGGAACGACTACTCGGCTAGTAAAGAGGCGTGCGCCCAGTACACCCAGAGCAGTAGGCCCTCCTACTCTCCCGGTCACACCTCAACGAAGCAATTTACCTACTATACCGATACAGCGCCGAAGTCTTATTCCCTTCCCGAGCACCCCCCCCTCCGCACCTACACCCGAACGACCTCTCGGGCATACCCCGGGGTCCCAGCCTACCGTAAGGAGTACCCTCCGGCACGTCACCTTACCGGGGGAAAAAAACAACGCCGATCCCGAACTATAAACCGAATCTACAGAGCTACCTATAACCCCTCTCCCTAACTCGGTCCCTATAACTATAGTCTATACGCCGAAGTAATTACCTATCTAGTACTTAAATTCGTTTAATAAGCCGCTACTATTCCCTACTAAACGTATAAAACTAAGGGATATAGTTATAGAAAAGGATAAAGAAAACCCTACTTTAATTAGTAAATTTAGCCTAGAAATAAACCTAAACTTCTAAATCTACTAAATTAAAAAGTAATTACCTATAACAATAGTAGACCTTACGAAATAAAAAAGGTATAAGGGTAGTCCCTATTACTCCTTAATCGACTTTAAATTACTAACGGTCTTTACCTAAATTAAAGAAAGTTTTTTCTAAATAAACTAACCTACCTTCGGCAAAGACTATACTAAAGTTTCCGTATATAATATATAGGATATTATAGAGAAGGTTATAAAAGCCTTAGATTAAAACCTCAGTAAATTACAATCTTTTAAATTAAAATTAACCTACTAATTTAATCTACTTCCTCCACCTTTACAAACCTCTCCTATTTAATAAGCCCTACCTACTCAATAAGCTACCCAGCCACCTACTCAAACGAATACCCAAGCCAATACTCCGGCCCGGAAGCAAGCCGCCACCGCTACAGAAACGCCCGGGAAACGCGGCAATAATAATCCTACCAACACTATACTTATTACTTCCGAGAATTTAATAATTACCGACGAAGAACTTATCCGTTAAAGCAAATAAACCTCCTACGCATAGTATTATAATAAACTTATAAAACGGTAAACCTATATAACTAAGCGAAGTTACCTATACTTTAAAGGAATTAACTAAAACCCTTATTTTTATTAGAAATCCCCGAAGTCTAAGGAATACCTAAAAGTCCTTACTTCGGAAATAATAACCTAAGTAAACGCAGTTCAGAACGGTAAAGCTTTATATAACTAACCTCCTCTTTTATTAATAGTAAAGCTATTAACGAAAGTAAAAAAGAATAATCCTTTACATACTTTCCTTAATAACAATAAGAATTTCGATACGGCTTTAAATAATAGTAGGTAACTTAAACGGCCGAAGTAACAAAGGTTATCGAAGGATCCGTACCGTAACATTATAATTCCGAATATTATAATTAATTAATATAATAATACTAGACTTAGGTAGAATATAAGTCTAAACTCCTAGTAGTTAAATAATAAACTACCGGATTCTCGGCCTACTAATAAAGCTAATAAAAGCCGTAGTTAATAGGTAAAGAATCTAACGTCGTTTTCCCTTAAGTCTTCTTTACCTCCGGCCCCGCTAAAAAATAAATTAAACCGTAAATTACTTAATAACTTCTTCGTTAACTTTACCGTTTAATATTATAGGTCGAGCGATTATAAAACTCTCCGTTTAATTAAAAAAACTTATATTAAAGAGAACTTTATACTTTCGAAATTATACTATATTAATACTTTAAAATTAATAAGAGTAGAACTTACCGAAGATATAATAAAGTAGATAAAAACCTACACTAAAACCTTCCTAAAGAAATAACAGTTAACTACTATATTCAAAGATAAAAGTAATAAAGAAAAAAATAGACCTAAACTTAAAAAGAATTACAGTTTTAGTAAGAATCCTATATAAATTAAAATAATTAAACTAACCTTTAACATTAATTTCACAACGGACTTTAATAACAATATACTAAATCGATCTTCCCTACCTTAGCAAACGATTCCACCGATAAAAGAAAATAAAAAAGAAATAAAATTCTATAATAACAACAATAAACTTTAACCAGAGCTATAATCTTCGATATAATTACTATTACTATATTATTCCTATAGTAAAAAATTAATAAAGTTAAAAAATATACCTCTCCTTATAATTAAACGAAGTTTAACTATTATCGAATTCCAACTTTACCTTCCTATAATACCCGCAAATTATAATAGCTTTACTCCTAACCTCGGCTACTCCCCTCCGCAAAAAATCCTCAAATTCACTAAATATAAGATTATTACCTCCCTCCGTAAAATAATACCTTCTTATATAAACCTTCAAGTTACTAAAGAAAACCTTAATAAAATTAAAATCTAAAGAATATAATAATAAATACTACAGTAAAATTCCCCTCTATAAATAAAGGTCCTTTACGCAAGGGTCGTAGTACTAAAACACATTATCCATTACTAAAATACTATTACAATTAGAAAATCTATTCATCTTTAACAATAAGTACTTATCCAACCAATCGATAAATCCATCACTATTTAACTACCCTTAATATACCAAGAAACTTATAATCCCTTCAGTATTAATAACAAGGAGTATATAGAATCGTTTACTACATATAAAAGTACTCTCTATCCAAAGCTATATACCAAAAGGTACCCAACTAGTACAACATAAACCGTTACGCCGGTTAATCCCTAATTCATTATAAAAAACGAACATCTCCGCTATAAACCGTAATATTTTCCTAACCCAATCAAACCGGAGGGTCTCGTTAGCTTACGCTACCCTATATACCATTACTTTATTAGACCAATTAACTCTCGAAAACCCACGCAAAATCGTAAATCTCGATATATACACGTAATACTCGAGGACCAGAAACCATTATAATTCGTCGAAGTAAAAGCTAGGTTTCTCGGCAAGCAATTAACAGGTTTTCTATAGCTCGTACAACGCGTCAGTATTACCTAGGGAGAAAACGATAAAGTAACTAACCTCTACTAAGTACAGTATAAAAATCTACGCGTTCGAAGTAGTTCGTAAGGTCGTAAAAGGACTACCCGTAATTTAGTAGGTTTTACGGTATCGTTAGATCTGACGGATACTCAGACCCAAGGTGGCCCTAATCTCTTCGTTACTTGCGTTGCCGGTCAAAAGTAATAAAAGGCGGCCTTTTTCCTGTATTTTGATATAGGCAGGCATCGTAAAAACTAAACACCACGAAAGGTATCACGGCTTTGGGTCCTAACGGCAACACGGTTCCAGTCTTGCGTTGTTGATGGTGGATTTGGTAGTATCTTACGCGCCATACAAAAACAGTGGTGGTTTGGATTGGATCAGATCTCTTGGCAAAAAACGCTCGTGCCACACGACGTTTCGAATGCAACGCACAGCTGACCATATCTCCCTGTTCAGCAAACGCAACCCAGCAAATCGGATGGGCTAATAACCCCTGTGCAGATCTCGATATGAGGTCAGTGACCGAAGTCGCCGACCTCATTTCTGCAATGTAGCGCCGGCATCTCCACCGTCCAGTCAGACGCCCCATGCCGATCTGCGTAGGCCGCCAATCACCTTGGAACCGACACAAACATGCAGGTAGCGACTTATTGCTGCGAGCGAGCACAGCTGTTTGACTCAGCTGCTGTCGAGCTGACGCCATTTCCGCTCTTGTCACTCCCTTGCGTATCAATGCAATGCATCCCCATTTCGATACCTGGATCCCCTCCTACAAAAGCGACGTTCTAGATTGAGACCAGTCGCCGATTTACCTCTACGAGACACATCAGTCAACAGCACACCACGATCGCACCTGTAACTTCAAACTCGGTACAATGACCGTCATGGGACCAGCCCCCGTTTCTGTGGAACACACCACGTTAAACCCCGACGCCGTCTATCTGTCATGGGAAGTGGATGGCAAGTTTGTGAGTACTCACGCCCCGTGCCCCCTTCTCACAGTCGATTTTTGCGCCGTGGCGTCCTTCAGGAGGCCCGGACGGTTTCCTGTTCCCGTGATCCTGGCATGACTTGGCCATTCCTTCGCTCTGATGTCCCGGTACTGATGCGGCTCCAATTAGTTCGGTGATGGGCGTGAAGTCGCCCTCTTGGAGTACATCTACGCTCGTCCAGACCTTGAGCAGTTGCGTGGTGATCCAGAGAAGGTCCTTCAGGCGATCGACGATTTTGCCCGATCAGTCAGAGGTCTAATCAATGTGGGCCTGATGAAGGGTGCCATCGTCTGCGACATCATCACCAAACACAAGCCTGCAGTGGTCCTGGAGTTGGGCGGCTATATCGGGTATTCGGCCATCATGTTCGGCAACGCCATGAAAAAGGCTGGGGGCAAGCAGTACTACAGTGTGGAGAAGAGCCCCCTCTTTGCCGCTGTATCAACAAGTCTTATCGACCTTGCTGGTCTGAGAGACACTGTCAGGGTTGTGGTCGGGACTGGTGCTGAAGGCACGCAGCGGCTGTACGACGAAGGGCTCATTAGTCAGGCCGATATGGTCTTCTTTGACCACCACAAGCCCGCCTACACTGATGATCTCAAGTTGTGCGAGCGGCTCGGTGTTGTAGGGCCGGGGACCCTGATCGTTGCCGACAACATGGTGGTACCGGGGAATCCACGATATCTAGAGTGGGTGCGGTCAAGTGTGGAAAAGAAGCGTGAGATGGACAAGGGGGCAGAAGGAAAAGGCAACCCAAACTTGCAGTATCGTAATCGGTCCATCAGCAGTTGGGAACCTTCTGGGCAGGAGGATGCAATGGAAATCACGGAATGCTATGGTATCGAGGCTTAGGAACCCGACGCTACCGAGATAACCGCCATGTATGTTTTAGAATACCCCGCCTGCTCACCACCAACTCTGACCTATCATATTGCGATGGCGCTGCTAAGTGTGGTGGGCGGCGTGTGCATCATGCCATTGCATACTCGTGTCTTTGACATCCTGGTTACACTCGTTCCGCTCAGTCAGCCACAATGTCCATATTCGGGGATAAGCATGCTTGCTACCGCATCAGCCCCGCCGATCCATTCAGACGTGAGCTTGGTGATGGTTGCACGGAACTGCTCAGGCCACGGCCCGCCCAGCCCGTGGCCCCCTATTCACCGACGGGACTGTGCCGCAGCCAATGACGATAGGGACAGCACTCAATTTCAACGACACGCCGTCTCCATGGCTAGCTGCATCAATAAATCACTAGCTCTACTGGCGATCCTCGCGACCACCGCATTGGCATCATGTAGTTTCGACCGACACACTCGTAACGATTTGCCGACCGAGGACAAGGTTTGCATGTACATGAAGTCTAGCTACAAGACGGCTGACGTACTGCCCAAACAGGGGCTCGGCTTCCCTGCTGCCTGCAATGGACTTTTTGGCGTTCCATACCGAGCTGAAGGGAGTGATTCGGAAACCGGCCTGATGCAGCTGATCTTTACAATGATCATGTTTAGGCACTCGCTGTTATATAACAAAGCCTCGAGATGAGTTCCGTCAACCTTCGGTCCAATAGACATGGTCTTTAATACCACTTGGTGATACCTGCCGCATGTGTTCACCATGAAGACTTCTTCGGTGTGGACCAATATTGTCCAGGTCTTCAACTTTCTCACCTTCTCTTCGACAAACGATGGCGAAGCCTCTCAGAGGCCTCTCATCCCGCATATCAACCCTGAGCCCGTAATCACAAAGATTATTCCCATTGTCAAAGATGAATTCGGTCAATTTCGTCACGGCGACAGACTCATGGTGCAAGAATACTCGAGTGGCATGGTCTATCATCCTGATGATTACCGAGATGTGCCTCTTCGTACGGGCGGCGAAGAGAGATCCTTCATGTTCAAAGAGCATCCGATTGTTGGCACGCCCAAGAATGGCCAGGAAGGTGAGGAAGGCGGCCTTAACTGCCACTATCCGTACATGAAGGCGTGGAAGCCATGCTACGGGCCGGAGAACAGAACCTGCTGGCTTGAAGCTACAGATGGCAGTGGGAAACGAATTGATATCGACACCGACTACGAGAATCCTGCTCTCGTGCCTGAGGGCAAGACTCGCTATGTCAGTGCACCTCATTCAAGAGAGAGATTATGAAGAGACGGTTTGCTGATGAGACGCAGTTTTACTTTGACATTTCGGAGCAGCCAATAGCTCCTGATGGAATGACGATGGAGCATGGCAAGGTCTTCCAGCGAAGATATCCTGGTCCATGGATCGGTGGGTACCTGCTCAACGCCTGAGGGACTACGCTGACATACTTCTTAGAGGCATGTTGGGGTGACACCATTGGTAATTAGGTGCTCGTCTTTTCTGGCATATCGTTGGTAGCTAATGTGAGCAGAGGTGACCATCAAGAATAATCTCCGATGGAACGGGACCTCGGTATGATTTCTCTGGTTATCACGGCCGACTCCATCCACTAACTCGCGACCCAGGTTCACTGGCATGGCATCCGCCAGTGGGAATCGTTCCAGTTCGATGGTGTCAACGGCATTACAGAATGCCCCATCGCACCGGGCGAGACCTTCATTTACAGGTTCCGGGCGCTCCAGTACGGATCAGCTTGGTACCACAGGTAAGACCCCTTACCGCCTCTCCCTCTCCTACTCTCCGAAAGACATCACTGACAGCACTTCAGTCATTACTCGCTCCAGTATGGAGACGGCCTCCTCGGCCCTATCACAATCTACGGGCCGTCAACTGCTCAGTTTGGTGAAAACGAAGCATTCCGCCCTTTGCTTCTTTCTGATTGGAACCACCGCAGTGTCTTTGAGGACTGGCCTCTCATGATGTCGACTGGCGTCGCCCCAGAAATGACCAATATCTTGATCAATGGCACCGGCCAGTTTGGTTGGGGTCCCAAGCCAGAGAAGTACACCATCTGGCTAGACGAGGGACAGGCGCACATGCTGATCTTGGTCAACACTGCCGTTGACACAACCTTTGTCTTCTCTATTGACAACCACACCTTGGAGGTGATTGAGGCTGACTTTGTCCCGATCAAACCGTATAACACGACCAATATCAAGATTGGTATCGGTAAGTAAAGCTCTTGTCCTCTTTTTTCTGGTTGTGGCTAACAAATCGCCAAAGGCCAGCGCTACCACGTCCTGGTCCATGGGCATCAAAATGGATACAAGACTGAGAGATACGGGAACTACTGGATGCGAGCAACCCCAGCTCGGAAGTGCTCCAAGTTTGCCTTTGGTCCAGACGAGCAGATGGGCATTGTTCGATACAACAAGACCGAGCCCGTGAGGGGGTGGGCAGATCCACTTTCGGAGCCATCACTGTTTGACACCATGTGTGCTGATGAGCCTTATGAGAAATTGGTGCCATGGAGACCGTGGACTGTGGGCGACCCTGTCAATATCGGTATGCGCAAGCTCTTCACAGTCAAGACAGCCGTGACCGAGTAACTGACAAACCGCAACAGATCCGACCATCGAGAACCCTGCCACATTGCCAAACAACTCTCAGTACATATACAACGTGGGCATGATAGAATCAGGCGGTCCGAACACTTCAGACCCGTACATCCCCAATGACAAGCCATACGTTAGTTATTTTCCTTTCCTTTTCCCCTTCTAATCATTGGTATGCTAACCCACCTCACTTAACAACAGACCCGCTGGATGATGCACGAAGCCCCCTTCCGCATCAACTTCTCCGATCCAACCCTCCTCGCGCTCGACCGCATCAGCGAGCTCATCGACAAGCCCTACCTCGACGTCGTCACCCTCCCCAACGCCACGTCGGAGCAGTGGGTGTGGATGGTCATCACCGCGCCGGACAAGATCCCGCAGGAAGGCGGTAGGATCTTCTTCCCTGCCGCGCACCCGATGCACCTCCACGGTCACGACTTTGCCCTGCTGCGGCAAAGCGCCAAGAACTGGTACGACGACGACGACATTGGGCACAAAGGGGAGGGGAGGTGGTTCACGCCGGACAAGTTGAACTGTCGGAATGACAAGTTGAAGTGCGACAACCCGCCGAGGAGGGATGTGGTGCTGTTGCCGGCGACGGGATATGTGATTATTGCTTTCAAGGCGGATAACCCGGGGTATGATGTCTTTTGTTCTTTTACGAGTGAGTTGTTGCTGACCGGAAATTGTTGGACAGAATTTGGATCCTGCATTGCCATATCGCGTTCCATGCCTCGTCGGGCTTGGCGATTCAGATTATTGAGAATAAGGACAAGATCCCGGAGATCTTGGGGAGACGTGGGGATAAGGAGAGGATTGAGGAGGGCTGTGAGAGTTGGAGAGCATGGCAGTCTAATCCGATGAATCATTGGGATTGGCATCATCCGGATCACTTTCAGGATGACAGTGGTGTCTGAGGCATATCATGTGTGAGGTGCTGAATAGGTACGTGGTGGCAACAGCGGTGATCGTGAGCAAAAGGTCATACAGAGATATGGTTCAATGTTATGAGGTGGTGTGTATATCTTTATGTCTTGTCATTCTTTGATCAACACCTAGGGAATATCAGGTAGCGTAGCACAAAATAAGTCACTCATTACGGTATACCATTTTGATCTATGTCTCTAGACTGGAGTTAAAACAAGCTGTGGTGTTCATGCTGATGCATTGGCAACGTTCTGACAATATGGTTACCAGGTATGGTTGCTTTGTTTCTGAGGGTCCGTTCACGGCACGCTCCGCTCTTGAGGTATAGCATGGGAGTTTTTTTCCACGATTCCGTCCATACCAACTCCGATATCTTTGCGTGATCGCATCCAAAAAAGTGTCAGCAGCACCGGTGTCTGTAGTGTAGTGATCGAGACGCAAGTCGATGGCGCAACGGCATCCCTGTAAGCACGAGTCCTCTCCAACGACTCCACTCCAACCCATCTCGTTCGTCCACCAACATCCTCACCGGAGGACGGTAGCTAGTCCCGGACATACTACCGGCGATAAAGCCATTCTTATGGGCATCTACCGACCTCTTGGAACCGAGTTCACCATCCCCAGAGCTCATCACGACATCCTGTCAAGGCAAGTTGCATGGCAGGCTATGCCAGTCCTGCTCAAGAAGGCCCCATAACCCCCCATATACCCCCACATCATTGAGGAAATTATCGATAAGCAAACCGGGTAGCAGGAGACGATGGTCCCCTACCGTTGCAGTTGAGCTGCCAGATCAAGACGATTGGTATGCAGGTTCTGCAGGTGGCAAGATGCATAAAGACGGGAGCCTCCTCCCTTGTTTTGAGTGAATCTGCATCCCATTATCCGCCGTCCAAGAAGCTGTTTCTCCTGGGTCTAAATACTCAGTCAGAATCTCGGTTATCATGTCCTCCGCCGAGCAGGACCAGAAGATCATCAACGATGGGGCCGAGATCGAGTCTCAGGGTGAGCACACCAAGTCCGTCTCGAGATTCACGAGGTGGTACCGCAGCCCTCTCTTCAACGTCATCATCGTCGGTCTCATTTCCTTCACCCAACCCGGTATCTGGAACGCCCTGAACAACACTGGTGCTGGTGGGCAGCAGGAGCCCTACCTCGTCAATGCCTCCAACTCTCTCACCTTCGGGTATGTCCCCAATACATGTGCTGGTGATTTGCGAAAAGGCTAACCCTCTCCCAGAATCATGGTTTTCGGTTGCCCCCTCTTTGGTATCCTCGCCAACAAGATTGGCGTCAAGAAAGTCCTTATCCTCGGTACCCTTGGCTACGCCCCCTACTCGGCCTCCCTCTACGTCAACAATCGCTATGGCACCGAATGGTTCGTCCTCTTAGGCGGTGTAACCTGCGGCATCGCGGCCTCCGCTCTCTGGGCTTCTGAGGGCGCCATCGCCCTCGGCTACGGTGACATCAAGGACCGTGGCAAATTCACCGGCATCTGGCTTGGTCTCCGTGAGCTCGGTCAGCTCATCGGTTCCTCCATCCAGATGTCCCTCAACGCCGGCAAGGATGCTTCCTCAAGAGGCAAGGTCGGATACAGCACCTACCTCGTCCTCATTGCCCTTCAATGCTTGGGCCTACCCCTGTCGTTCTTGCTGTCCCCTCCCCAAAAGGTCATCAGAAGCGATGGCACCTCCCCAAGAGACCCAACAAAGGGCAAGACCTTGAAGGAAGAAGCGAGGAAGATCTGGGCCTTGATGAAGAGGAAGCAGATGTACCTCCTCATCCCCATCTTGGTCGGATTCCAGTGGAACACCACCTACCTGGGCATCTACATGACCAAGTACTTCTCCGTCCGTGCTCGCGCTCTTGGTTCCCTCACTGCTGGCATTGCCGCCACGTTCGCCAACATATTCTGGGGTTGGTTCTACGATCTCAAGTGCTTCTCCCGGCCGACACTCGCCAAGATCTGCTGGGCTTCGTTCGTGGTGCTCATGCTGGGCTCTTTTGGCTGGCAGGTATCGAACGAGAAGCTGTACGGCGACTCCAACCCGAGGATTACTCTTGACTGGGACTCGCCTGGTTTCGGCAGAGGCTTCGCCAGCATGGTCATGCTCCGGTTCCTGAATGAGAGTCACTACATGTTCGTGTACTGGATTGTCGGTGCGTTCTTTGATGATATCGAGACCTTGACCCTAGCGGTGAGCATCGTCCGGACGTTTGAGAGTGTGGGCTCTTGCATATCGTTCGGTATCGGTGCTGCTCAGGTGCCGCCCATGGTCAATCTGATCATCTCATTTGCCATGTTCGGGTTCACGATTCCTGCTACCTCAGCGGTGGTGTTCATGGTGCCGGAGCGGCCGATTGACCTGCGCAAGATTGAGGCTGATGAAACTAGGGAGGGCAAGACTAGGAGCGTGCATGCGAGTGAGCTGTCTGATGAGAAGAAGATCGCATATCCTTGATGCTGGTTATAAAGAGTAGAAGACGCAAAAAGATGCACCCGACGTGGGACTCGAACCCACAGCCTTAAGATGGCAATCAGCTCTGAAGATTCAGAGACAATTGTTAGAAGTCTTACGCGCTACCATTGCGCTAGCCGGGCTTGGCCAGTTGTTGTCAGTTGGGCTGGAAAAGGCCTTGAAGTAGGGATCCAGAGTGCATTCCAGTAGCTTTGCGAATAACCGCACATCAGATGATGCACAAAGCAAAGGATGTTTGATAGCAAATACCCTTGAAATGATCTTCGGGCCTTTGTGTCAGTCAAAGCATGCGCTACGAGCTGAATGACTTTGTTAGCCGCGTTAAAGCACGGGTGACCCATTGGCCGTGCGCCGAGTTCGGGACCGCCAACACAGCGTCGGGAGAAGGGCTCGGGAGTGCCGGGAGCACATCATCTGCCAAAACTGCCAGTTGACTCAAATATCGCGTTTGGACTTGTGAAACAACCAGATTCCCGTCAAAAGGCCATTCCAGTGCCATAGTCCGGCGCGTCCAACGGTCGACCTTTTCCGCCTCAGCAACAACCCACGACACGACATGGCAGTGTGCGCCGCAGTCAAAACAGCCCTTCGAAGGCAGATCCAGAACCTTGAAAAGTTGCGACAACGACGACTGCACTCCACCAAAATTAACGGAGCGAAGCCGACCGAGAGTGCGCAACAGCAAGGCCCGATCACACCGCCCGCAAAGATCCTACCTCCCCCTCTATGGACAAGGCTCGGGCCGTTGACGAGGGCAGCGCAGGCATATGGACGCGCGCATCATAAACGCCCAAAAACGACACAGTTATTGACCTCCCTGTTTATTTTCCTCTGCGGCGACATCTCGGCGCAAACCATCAGTGGCGAGGACCATGATTTCGGGCGGACAGCTCGAGCACTGTTCATCGGCGGGTCGTCCTCGCTGCCGTCATACTTTTGGTAAGTCGTTGGGCCGGAGTGTCTGGGGCTGGCTGTCGGTCTGCCTGGCTAACATTGGCTTGCGCAGGGTCGTCTACCTGTCCAACAACTTCAACTTTGCATCGCGAGCGCTTTCAATAACAGCGAGGGTCGTTGTCAATCAGATCGTGTTTGCGCCACTGTTCAATATCTACTTCTTCGGGACGCAGGCTTTGTTGTCGGGCGCCTCGACCGCCGAGATTTGGGAGCGTCTCGTCAAAACAGTTCCGCGGAGTGTCCTGAACTCGGCGAAACTGTGGCCGGCTGTTATGACGATTAACTTCGCATTCGTGCCACTGCCGTTTCGTTCGATGTTTAGTGGCACTGTGGCGGTCGGATGGCAGACATATTTGAGCTGGCTGAACAAGAAAGCCGAGGAGAGCATCGCGGCGGAAGCGGCAACAAAAGCAGCAGTGGAGAAGGCTGTTGTGTCGCAGGTAGAAGAGGTCACAGCTCCTACTGTGGCCAAAGTCGCGGTCTAGAAATAGGATTGGCTTGGGAGCATCATGATAAAGTTTCAAGGTTAGACAGCATTCATTAGCATAAGCATGGCGTTTGGTGTTTTATTCCAGAGACCCTTTCGAACTCCCATCATACATCGGACGATGCTCGCATGGTCAAAGGGGGACAATGCGGGGTGCCTTGCATTGAGCGCTTGACAGCTGTGGCGCACCGTCTTTCATTCAGCTCACACTGTGTGACTTCTTGGCTGACCCCTGCAAGCGCCAGGAACCAAGCCGACACCGCGGTAAAGCCCCAAAAATACTGAGCCCAAGAAAACATCGTCATCGTCCTCACCGAAACCCCCACGACTCCCTCTCGGACGCCATTGAACGCTTGGCCCGGCCCAGCTCTGCGTTCAAACATGGCTACTCCATTTCTACGAACGAGGCATTCGCTCTCCTCCGCTTTCCGACCCCTTGCGCGCAATTCCGCTCCAAGAATCAACCATGCCATCCCCCGACGCCCCGCCTCGACTGCTTCTTCCTCCTCCTCCTCCTCCTCCTCCTCCGGCGGCGGCTCCAGCGCAAAGACAATAGCGATCAGCGCCGCCCTCGGTTCCTCCGCCATTCTCCTCTACTACTACGGAACCGATACCCGTGCCTCCTTCCACAAATACCTCGTTCCACGAGCTATTCGCGTCCTTTTCCCGGACGCCGAAGATGCTCACCACGCCGGCACTGCCGCCCTGAAAGCTCTCTACTCCGTTGGCCTTCACCCCCGCGAGCGCGTTCAAGATGTTGACACCACCGGCGCCAAGCCTCTCTCCGTCAACGTCTTCGGCGTTGAACTCTCCAACCCAATTGGTATCTCTGCTGGCTTAGACAAAGACGCTGAGATCCCCGATCCACTATTCGCTCTCGGCGCCGGTGTTGTCGAGGTAGGCGGTATCACGCCTCTCCCACAAGAAGGCAACCCCAAGCCAAGGGTATTCAGGGTTGTGTCTACGGACGGGCTGATCAACAGATATGGTCTCAACTCCAAGGGCGCCGACGCTGTGGCTGCCCACTTGAGGGAGAGACTGAGAACATTCGCCCGGAGCATTGGCCTGACAGAGAAGGAGATGCTTGACGGAGAGGCGGCTGTTCCCGTTGGCAGCTTGAAGGATGGTCGGTTGCTCTGCGTGCAGATTGCCAAGAACAAGAAGACCGATGAAAAGGATGTGGAGGCCGTCAAGAAGGATTATGTCACCTGTGTCAACCGATTGGCACCCTATGCGGATGTGTTGGTTGTCAATGTCAGCAGCCCCAATACTCCTGGTCTGAGAGATTTGCAGGCTACTGGCCCGTTGACGGCGCTGCTGAGTGCTGTCGTGGAGGAGGCACAGAAGACCAAGAGAAAGGTCAAGCCGAGAGTTATGGTCAAGGTCAGCCCCGACGAGGATGACGACAGCCAGATGGAGGGTGTGGTGCAGGCAGTTTGGATGAGCGGGGTGGATGGTGTTATTGTGGGTAACACAACGAAGAAAAGGACAGGGTTGGTGCCAGAGGGCGTGAGATTGACGAGCCAGGAGCAAAAGAATATTATGGAGGACGGTGGTTACTCGGGCCCGGCGCTGTTCAGTCAGACACTGGACTTGATAGGGAGGTACAGGAAGATGTTGGACAGCTACTCGCTCACGACTGAAGGCCTCGACAATGCATTCGGCAAGAACCAGAAGGTCATCTTCGCGACGGGTGGCATCACCAATGGCGAACAGGCTCTCAAGGTTCTCAATGCTGGAGCCAGCGTTGCCATGGTTTACACCGGGATGGTCTATGGTGGGTCCGGGACTATCACGCGGTTAAAGAACGAGATGCGGGAGAAGCTGGCCATCGAAGATAAGAAGCAGTGAAAGAACACACCGAACCCTGAGCACGGGACTGTACATATTTACCGGCTTTCTGGCCGGCGTCACAGTCATCCGGCGGCCTTGGCAGGCATAGAAATGTCACCCCCTGACCATGGAAGCGCCAAACCTCTTCTTCCAAGCTTCCATTCCACCAGCCAGCCGATAGCCGATGCTCCAACGTCTGACTGCTGGTCCAGACTTTATTTTTGGAAACCGGCACCCGCCACGAGGTTTGGCTGTACCCTACAACCCTCCAGGATCACAAAGGTTATTTTTCGTGGCTTTCCAGGGCGACGGCAAGGGGGGTGGAAGCCACTGACGAAAGTGTCATATAAGGTCACTCTTCTAGTAATTTCTATAGAGGTATACTTCGCGAAACATTTCCACCGCTTTCGACGCTCAGACCAATATTCTCGGATAGCCAGCAACCCCTGGCCAAGGCGAGCCACACAATATATTACCAGATTTCTCACCGTAATACCCTGGTTTTATTGGAAGCGGCCCCCCCCCTTGTTACCTGACCTTGTGATCCTGGAGGGTTGGATGTAGTTTAGTGGGACGCTTCCCATTGGGGGCTCAACTCACACATGTCGGCCACGCCACTGGCGCCAATCACATTCCTCCCCCAGCGGCACGGGTTGGTGCAAGTGTGCAGGGGGGTTGTTCATCAATCAGAAGTTGAGGAATGTCACAGTGTGTCAGATGAAGTATTCCTGAACATCAGCCACTCGTTCGGAGAGTTTAGGTGTTCTAGAATGAAGCGGCACGGCTTCGATACATTTGACAGCAGCACCCCCTTTTCTTACATCGATGCTGTTTAGTCCTCTCGGTTCATTTTTGGCTGTCGTTGTGCATGACCTAGTCCCAAGACTTTAATCATACGATATATAGAACAAACCAGCAAAATGAATCCCGTAATTCGCACCAACACAACAGCATCCAGGACGGACACAATGATCTCTGAGAAATCGGGACTCTCGGATGACGAGATACTCTCAAAATGAACGCCACACCAACAACAAAGGTTTTTTGGCAACTAAAGCACAACAAAGCACCTTCCCCTGCTGCCCTCCCCCACCCCCCAGGAGAGCCAAGCGCAGGAGAGCTCGCTCGAGGGGTTTCTCCGGCATACCGTTTGATCTCGTTGCCTTTCTCCGCAGCATGTCGGTTTTTGAGCTGGATCCCAAACAAAGCAACACCAAAGGATTCAATCATCAACACCACAATTCGAATCTGAGAAGGTCGGGGAGGTGAAAAGATTCTCCACATGGTCCCTCTCAACAAAGTCACAAGCCGCCCGCGAGGCTCGTCTGGCAACCAAGCGCTCAGCAGCCATTGACCGGCAACTTGAGCAAGACCGCGATGCCTGGTGCCGAAAAGCCCAGGTGATGGTCACCAGCTCCGGGATCAGGGGCTGTGTGAGATGGGTTTGGGGAGGGTGGGGATGGGGCGGTGGTATCAAAGACGGTGAAGGGCCTGGGGGGGATGAAATTGATGATGGTATGAGCAATCAGATGGGCGAAGGAGACGATACACATCTTTTCAGTTCTGATTCAGACATCATCAGGGCAACTGAAACACAGGCTGCGAGACGCAGAGGCTCCTTGCAGCAAAGCTCTTTGTTCACAACGAAACCTCTATCGTATTATCTTCTGCGTGACAAGACCCTTGTCATACCATTACCTGCGTAGATGTCAGTCGGTTTGCGCGACGAGATAGCAAGTACTTTGAACATAAAAGACTCCAGGTCCCGTCATTCTCCCGCTCATCAACCTCAACCTCCAGATCCCATCATTCTCCCGCTCATCAACTGAACGTGATCAATCAACCCCAATCCCCAGATCCCGTCATTCTCCCGCTCATCAACCGCAACCCAATCAATAAAACTCAGCGTAAAGCATTTCTACTACCGTCATAACAATTCCCTTCAACACCAACAATGGTGAATTGCACTACGTGTGGATACAACAATATTACATATCATTCAACCTGCGCTGCACCGAAGGCAGGTGGGACCACTTGTGGCAAGGAGCTTCCTGGTCGTGAATATAACCCATACTATGGGGTGAGTATCATTGATCAGAAAATACGATGAGATCGGGTTCTTACGACGTCTAGGACACCGCACATACGGAGAACAAGCCGTCCGGCTCGAGTGCAGGCACCTCAAGTGTACAGGAGGACAATCTTGGATCGGCGAAGGGGATGCCAAGCATCACAGAAGGGGAGGGGGAGGCGAAATCTGAAATCTGAAGTAAGGTAGATAGGGAATACATTGGAAAGGTTGTGTTGAGTTTGGAAGCCACGCAGTGATCTTGAAGCATTGAGCAAATGATAATGACTGAACAAAAGAAAAGGTTCAAAAGGAGCGTACAGGACCATATTTATATCCCACCAGAGCATTCCATCCACCTGTTAGACTCACACGCCAAGCTCCCTGAGCACCCTGCTCCTTACCTAGTTTACATGTAATCCCTTAATACCACCTCAGTGAACTGCTCCATCAAGCCTTGCCGTGAGATCGTGAATGCTATCCTGCTCCACAGGTTGCGAAATGCTATCAGTCCTTACCGGACGGATAATAACGCCGGAACCAGTCTTGTACACAATGAGGGAATCTTTCCTTAAGAGCCAACGCCCCCCCAACTCCTATTCTCCACTGTTCTCGCTCGTCCATATCATTAGTAGCGCTAGGAAGGTCTAGTCCACCCGAGACGTAGAACTTGGTTATGATCCATGCCTTCGGAACAAATCCGGCGATCTCCCAATCAATGATGCCGATTAGTTCTCCCTTGTCATTTACCATGATGTTTGGTGGCGCTGGGTCGCAATGTGTGAACATAAATGTTGAGCAATCCATGCCCAGCTCCTGACAAGCGCGCAAAACCTTGTCGGGACTGCATTCCTGCTCTGGCCCCTGTTTTAGAATGAATGGGTCCGGTAGGTGTTTGCCATCGACGCCGGATATGTTAGGACCCTGCCACACCATAAGCTCTTTGATGATGGATACCATTCGGGAGATGCAGTTTTGCTTCGCCGTCTCTTCCATCTTGACCCAGAAGTTTTCCAAGGTTTCGCCGTATATCCTGCTTTGGAAGAGGTAGTACCGATCGTCAAATTCGGCGTGGTGGTAAACCTCAGGAATAGCAAAACTCAGCGATCGTTTTTTCAGTTCGTTTAACGTAACATGCTCTCGTGTTGCGGGCAGGAACATTTTTTGCAGGCGTCTGGCCTTAAGGACGGCCTCGCCTATTATCCAGACTGCGGAGACCTCGCCGCGATCATAGACCTTCTCGAAAGGGCTTGTGGCCGGTAGCGAAAAGTATTCGGATGGAGGGTGAGGAGCATCGGTTATGGTGTAGAACGAGCCTGTGCCATCGCCCCAGAAAGTGCCAGACAGAGGCGGCGATGACTGTCGCGAGAGGAGAATTCTTCCCCCAATGACCCAGGAATTATCGTTGATCTCCCGGATGGATTCCCTAACGTGGCATGATTCGATCGACATGGCGAACAAAAGTGAAGTGGAAGGGAGATAGGTCGAATTGGTTACAACTGATGGTTCACGTACTTCGGCGACTTGAACAATATCGTAAAGGTCAAGCTATGATTGATCTCGAAACCAGCCATGCAAACTGGGCTGGCTACTAAGGCTATATACACAAGAGTCCTTTGATACCACTCCCTTAAGCCTCCCTCTCCATCTTCCGGATCCGGCCTGCGCCCTTGAACCTACCTTATCAATTGAACCCAATCCCGCTCCCGGGATCAAAGCAGCGCGGCCGTTGCGTTGGGTCTTTTTGTCCTAGAGTCTTTGAGAGCCGTAGGCCCAGTTCCCGAGCCGCCTGAACCCCCTGATGGCTTCGGTGGTCCCGGGCATGCAACACGTCAATAGCCACTATCGTCTCCAGAGCTTGCTTTTTTGATGCTTTGTGAGGGTGAAAGAAAAGAAGCTAAGAGACTTCCCGTTTCATGCCTGAGGAGAAAAAAACAGATCTCAATCACATAACCACAACTTTAGAAATGTCACATGCCTGGGCCCCGGGTCTCGGCGTCACGGACTCGGGGATCAAAGAGCGCAGCCCTCGAGTCGAGTCAAAGAGCGCAGCTCTCGAGCCAAGTCAAAGAGCGCACCTCTCGAGTCGAGTCAAAGAGCGCACCTCTCGAGTCGAGTCAAAGAGCGCATCTCTCGAGCCGAGTCAAAGAGCGCACCTCTCGAGCCGAGTCAAAGAGCGCATCTCTCGAGCCGAGTCAAAGAGCGCACCTCTCGAGCCGAGTCAAAGAGCGCACCTCTCGAGCCGAGTCAAAGAGCGCATCTCTCGAGCCGAGTCAAAGAGCGCACCTCTCGAGCCGAGTCAAA